>OMNW01011416.1:0-10198 GCA_900303245.1 Selene dorsalis | reverse complement strand
TTGCAGGTTGTGCGGACTGTTCATTTGGAGTCAATCAGAGCGTAAGCAAAGTTTGGGCTGGGGATTAACAGGCCTGCCTGTGGGAGTGGACTGGACAGGGTATCTGCTAGCCCTCCAGTAACCAACCATGACTATGTTGCCCAGCAACAGCATACAGTCTGCTTGTTTGCATTGGTCTGCTGCTCTGTGGTGTCTCACAACTGACCCTGAACTTCAACCCCCCTCCCCTTATGTCAATCAGGACGGGTTGTGATGAATAGCAGAATGCAGCCTTGGCATTCCTCTACTATCTTATAACCGGATGTGTGACAACAAATCCCAAAGTCTAAGGAAGATCCAAGGTTCATCACATCCCACAGTGTTGAAGATGTGTTTGGAATGAATAACATAGTGAGTATTTTGTTTTTGATTCATTCTTAAAGAGAGGATGCTGTACCTTTTATGGCAATCTGCACATTCGATTTGGATATTTCTTTTGTGAAAGTGGATATTTCATCATGTTGATGCCACTACAAGGTCAAAACACAGGGGTGTCACAAACAGTAGGATTCATGCTCTGAAATCCATGAACACACACTGCTTATTTCATAGCAAAGTGACCATCTGTTTTGGAGATACCTTACTTTGAACAGACTGGTGAGCTTCTGCAGGGCCTGACCTATATAGCTGCATTTCATATATATTTTCATCTCACAGATGAGCTCCCTCTGGATCATTAAGGAGAATGGAATGCACTGTTGCCAGTATTAAACAATGATCCCTGCTCTCTGCTGCAATACTATCACTAACTCAGTGCAATATTTCTGGACCATTGTCCTGTGTGGAGACAGTGGTGATTTCCTTGAAGCCCACACTTTTCCCAGGGGGTAGAAGTCAGTCACAGCTTTGGTATTTGGGAACGTTATTAACCCAGAGTGGAGCTCTTAGTCACTGGGTCCTGGGCAAGAAGGAGATGGAACTTTGCCGGGAAGCTAGTATATACAGTAGTAGATACAAAGCCCTGTGAGAACTGGCCTCTGGACTAGAGTTCACTGTGACCCAGATCCAAGTCTTCTCTTCTCTTCTCTTCTCTTCTCTTCTCTTCTCTTCTCTTCTCTTCTCTTCTCTTCTCTTCTCTTCTCTTCTCTTCTCTTCTCTTCTCTTCTCTTCAATCTGGGATAGTCAGTTTTGGGTCAGCAGTTTTTACATGCAGTCACGTCTTAGTTCATCACTCCAGGGGTCAGTACACTGACGTCATGCCCCTCTCTGTGAGAGCCTGTGCCATCAGGAGTTCATTCCAGGCTCTGTGATGGCTGTAACATGAAGTGAAGCTCCCTGAAATGGAAACACTGCAAGACCTGGAAGTCAAAACAAGTTCCTCTTCTGACTGGTAAATGAGGACATATTTATGTGTCAGGATTCAGTCACATGTTATCACCTGGGCTTTGGTGAGCTTTCCCTTCTTTAATCTTATCTGACTGCTAGCAAACTAGGCCACACCTCGCTGGAGACCACAAAAAGCACTTGTGGAGAGGGAGATTGGCCAAGGCTGCGTTGGGCTGTAGTAGTGAGAAAGTAGTGGGTGTGTGATCGATACCAGGTACAGGGATGTTGGCTGGTCAGACATCTGCGTTTAAATATTCATCATGTTGTCAAAGGACATACTGTATGCATTACTACCTATCAGGAAAAAAGTTTAGTGACCTACTTTCCGCAGCCTTTAAGTAAATGGATATGTGGATAATACATATGAATTGTTGGAGGACAATAAACAGCTGCCTGATTTGCTTTGGAAATTAAAGCTGACATCAGACGTCATAGCGCTGCCTTCCCAGCTTTATGAGTCATGCCTCGTCTCGTTCCCTTTTACCTGGCAAGCAAAGGCAGCACATACCTGCCTGGCACTGCAGATAACATTAAGGTCATCGTGCTCATTCTCAGCTCTATACTTTTGTTGATCTAATCTTTGACGTTGCGGTTCTGTGGGCTGATGGCTGTGCTGCTGGAATCTCTCTGACGGATGGTGTGTCAAATGTACAGAAATTCAGTCTTGCAAGATCAGCACCTTACCGTACATTAGGCAGGCCAACCACAGCTGTTTATTCTGACATTTTGCCATAACCTCCAGATGGAGACTATAATGTGAGACATCAGATACTTAAGATGTATTCTTTCAGTCATTAGATAGAGAGATATGGCAATCAGGTGATGCAAGCCAGTGTATACACATGGCTGCAGGGCTGTCAGCCATTTACACTTTCTAATTTATGTCTTTAGGTCATTGAAGGGAGGCTGAGTATGCTGGTGTTGAACAGCTGGTGCGGTGGTGAACTTTCTCACCCCGGCTCATTAAGAGCTTTTGTCTCGCAAAGGGCTGAGACAGAAGAAACATGAGAGTCCGCTTGGACTAATGTTTTCTTTCATGATATGAACCTGTGTGATTTTGCTTCTTCTTTGTTCCTTTTTGTGTCACCCTGAGATTTTGTATGAATGTGTGTGTGTGTGTTTTCCTGCTTCCTGTATGCTTCATACTCTTTGGATATGATCTGCTCAGTGGATTTTACTGCATATAGTACATGTGAGTGTGTGGGTGTAACACAGGTAGCATGGGACACATTTGAAATTTGATTGATCATCACATTAGAGGTCATTATTATTATATATCAGTGGGAACCAATAGCCAGTGCTCCCTGCCAGAGGGCTGTATCACTTATCACTGGGCTTTCCTCCAGCCATGCTGTAATGTTTTGGCAACCTGATATTGTTGCCATAATGCCCTCACAATATTATTCTGTCACTTTGTTGTGTGCTCAGTCATGATCAAGGGGCCTGTCGCACAGTGAAAACCATGTAGTGAGACAGTAAAACTCCTGTATCTGTATAAGCATGTTACTGCAGTTGCATCTTCAGGCTGAAAGGAATCTACCGGTGAGGGAGTCGTGTTCAAACAGCTTCAAGTGTCTGTGCTTTTGACACACACATACACCCGCAATGGGACTTTATGGGGTTTCTGTAACTGTTGGTGGTCCATGATTTAACTCAAACATATACTGTATTGCTGCCTCATAAATATTTACAGGTGTGCATGATGTCTGGGCTTTTGCTTCCACATCAGTCGTAAGGGAGGTTGCTCGGTTTGCGTCGGCACTTTTAATCTGGAGTTTGCAGATTCAAGGAGTTGACAGCGACAGGAAGGAGTTACTGAAAGGGAGAAGAAGTGACAGCTCCCTCTCTTGTCCCTTCCCTCTGCATCCACTGCACTTTCATCACACACCAATAAAAGTTAATAGGCACTTTTGCACTGCCTCTCATGGCTCTCTCTCTCTTTTCTGCTGTCCCTCTTCTCTCTTTTTCCACTTGCTCCCACTTGCACTGCGTGTTTTGTTTGAGTTCAGCCTCATTGCTGGTACAAGCCAAAGTATTTACAACATAAATACTGGCAGTGAAAGTCTACACTGATGCCCAACTACCGTACCAGAAAAGGTGACTTTATCAAGTCCTTTCTTTTTTTTATGCACACCTTATCCCTCTTGTCGTCTCCTCTCTCCTCTTGTCCTTTCCTTCCCACGTGTTGGCATTTATGTTTTAAAATGGTGTTGTCTTCTTTCTGGGTTCCAGATTTGCAGAAAATAACAATGGCTGACCGTTTTGACTGTGATAACTGCAAAGAATCCCTGTACGGCCGCAAGTACATCCAGTCAGATGACAGCCCCTACTGCATCCCCTGTTACGACAGCCTGTTCTCAAACACATGTGATGAGTGCAAAGAACTGATTGGCCATGATGCAAGGGTAAGGCATTCATTTTGACACGATCACACATGCAAGCACATGCAGAGTTTCAAAAGAAAGCTTTGATATCCATACAAGAGATAGGCCTATGTGTGGTTTACCAAAAAACATTTTAGTGTAGTTTTACATCTCCTTTAGCAACACTAGGTCGGTGAATCAGTCAAAAGAGAAGCTCAGAGCCTGACTCCTGATTGGCTCAGTGTTATATGAGCAATCGAATAAAAACTTTAGCCGATTTTTGGTAGATACTTAGAGAAAACAAATCTTGCAAGGCGGACAGTGGGTCCAAGTGCATGGGGCTTTGGGCATGGCTGAGAGTAGTGACTGTATTATTGTGACATCATAAAATTAAAGATGTTGTTATAGCTTGTTTTGATGCTCTGTTTCTGAATACAGGCCATGTGTATTTCTCAGTTGTTTAAGCTTGTTGGTACTTTCACAGTATTAATGTAGAACCTAGACCTGTTTTATCATCAAAACATACATGGGAATGTCACTTTATACAGTATGGAACCTTTAGAAAAAATATGAAGATCTGTGCCTACTAACATTTATTTTCTGTTGGCTGGAATGAATCCCATGTATGACCTCAGCCTTTCCACAGTGTGAGCAACGTATTAGCAGTTTAAACAAATCCAGAACACATCAAAAGAGCTACACTTATAAGCTGTAAGTCATTTTTTATCATGTTTTGATGTGGCCTTGGATCACTTAAACAGAAGTTATGTCACGTTAATGAGGCATAATTCATGGTAAATGAGGCGTGTTCTATATATTTTGTGTGGCAAGACATAGTAAAGGCTAATTTAATGTACAATTATACAGGCGATTTCCACCAAGTCTACAAAAGCTGACGGACTAATTCTGGCAAGGACTGTAAAAGTGCAACATGGAGGGAACGTCTCCCTCTTCCCCACAATCAAATTAAAATTTAATCTTCCTTTAATGGAAAACACTAACTTGAAGTGGATCGTTTAAGACCGACATTAACTCCTCAGTGGAGTTTACAGAATGGGCCATGCTACGGTGCTCAGCAGTTTGCTGAGCTGAGGAGGCCTATGAGTTGTCAACACCCTCACGGGCAGTGAATAATAAATAAAGCCCAGCATTTGCTTGGCTCAGTGCCCTGTCGACAATCATCTCACTCCCATTCTTGCAAAACCTTTTAAACAGGAGCAGGCATACAACATGTTAATGTAACCACATACTTGTCACTGTGAATGTATGCAGACATTATACTGTATGTGTCAAGTTTAACCTGGGACAATCCCACACTCCCGAAACCTTTGCTGCTGTTTATTTGTTTCCCTTCTTCCTCCAGATTACTGTAATTCTAAAACCTTAATAGAAAGATAGAAGAAGATACAGTAGATGTTTTGTAGGAAATGCATGATAATTAACTAGATCACTTTTCAGAGATGTATTTATAAGTGTATGAAATGACCTTCAGTAACCTTGTTTTCTGTTTTTTGTTCTGCTGTCAGGAGCTTTTTTATGAAGACCGACATTATCACGAGCACTGCTTCCGCTGTTTCCGCTGCGATCGCTCGCTGGCAGATGAACCCTTCACCAGCCAGGATGATGCGTTGCTCTGCAATGACTGCTACTGTAATGAGTTCTCCTCCAAGTGTGTAGCCTGCGACAAGATTGTGATGCCAGGTAAAGGTGGGAACACAGGTATTCGGAGATACTCATGCGCATGACTTTTTCACATTTTTTCACATTTGCAGGCTTTATTTAATTTGTGGTCTCTGAATTACTATTTTTGTAATTTGTGTGGAATATTCTTTAGGTAAAGATTCGAGAAGTGTTGTACTGGCTATAAAAACAACTAGTGGAAGACTTAGTGATTTCTTAAGTATCCTGCACAGAGTGCATTTGACATTTTGACTTCGCTCACCCACAAAGCATTAGTCTCATTGTCCCTCATTTCATTTTCCATGTAGTATACAAATTCACATGTCAAGATATAAACGCAAATGACTGGAAAATGATGACACGGCAAACTCCAGGAAACTGAGACAAATGAGAAGTATAAACTAACAGATTGTGGAGATAGAGCAAGGAAAGGAGTTTTAGAAAAAAGGAAGACAAGTAAAAAATGAGGGCCCATGGTTGAGCATCGGTCAGGGCTGGATATGACTGAGTAATTGCCAATCTGCTTCATTTGCTGTCTGCAAGCCAGATCCCCAGGGCTGGCAGGCTGCCAGCAGACTGATGATAACAACCGATAAGCTAGTTGGTCGTTCCAGCGTCCCTGTTGCACAATACACAGCTCCTCACAAAGCAGCAGATGATTCCAGGAAGGTGTAATATTCCCTTCTATTTCTGCTGCAGGTAAACCCCATGTTTTCTTGCTGAGGCCACACATTTGTCTGCATATAAAGCATTTAAAGCAAGTTGTACCCAACTGAATCACCTTGAGTAGTTAAGAGGATTAGATTAGAGTGATTAGATCAAAAAGACATCTTGCCATGAGGCCAGATTGGAATTTAAGTGCTGTGTGATAAACTTAGGAAGACTAGGAACAGTATTGTGTTGCATTTTTGAAGAGTGAAAACCTTCCTATAACAATAGAAATTACAGTTGTATCATTTGTCATCAAAGAAAAACATGTACACCCTGAAAAACAAACACGCACTTATGTTTGTTTAATAACTGTAATATTTAGCTGAAGTGGTTTATGTTGGTAACAAGAGGAGAGAAGTAACTTTATACCAAAGCTATGTAAGCGGGTTCTTGGTAAGCTGTTTGGTTAAAAGCTTGGTCAAATGAGGCTGCTCCTGTTGCTGGAGGTAGTCATGCACATGTATTGTTGCGCTCTCCCAGACAATGGTCCTGTTCTTTTGTCCCCCACTTTACCCTGCTGCAAAATCCTTTCGACACAGACAGCAGTTTAGTTCTTGCAACAGCGCACTGTGACGCTCATTTGAGTTTCATCTCAGTTTAATTTTTGCCAAGTACAAGAGAGTGAAGAAAGAAAAGAGTAAGTGGGGACACACAGGTAAAAGGAGTACATGCTATCTGGAAAAGTGGCTTGGAAATATTTAAATGTGCAGACTGAGACTTTAATTGAGTACTAGACAGAAACAATTAAATACTTTGTGAGCACTGTACAGCTTCCACTGTGTGCAAAGCCTATTTTCTGTGAGGAGATTTTGTTTTCTAATGCTTGCAAACTTGTTCCCAATAATTAGAAGTTGTTTGTTTTGGATTTTAATCTTATTCACATTTTATGTACTTGTGAAATACTCATATCTAAATGCTAAAATTGTCCTCTATTTACCGTGAGCTTATGACCTGGAATGTTTCTGAAGGGGATTTTTGTGTTTTTGATTAGAGAACACCGCAGCACACAGCCTGAAGCAGTGAAACATTAGCAATTTGCAGACAGCAGAAGTACAAAATGTCAGCCTCACACAAACCACTGCATCACCATAGAATAAACGAACTAGTCACATAAAAAACTCAACAGCCAAGGGGCAGAAGATGGATTAGTTGGGGACATGGAGGGGAAAAATGACATTATTCCTTTTCTTGTAAGGCCTGCCGCCAGTTTCCAGCAGTAGGAAAGAAGTATGGGGCCTGTGGCGTTATGATTTAAAATAAAATAAATCTTGGTGTAACAAAATGAGATTTATATGCCTCCATGCAGTTCAAGTCTACTTTTTCATAGTTCAATAAAATTACCACCAAAAAATACCAAAATGGTCCTATGAAACTCAGTAAAAGATGCATTCTACACCAAACATTTAACATATCCCTGCGCTCTCATTATTTCCATCCTTTTTTTCTGTTTCTGTCTCTGCCTTCTGCCGTCTCTCCTTTTCCCTGATAGGTACAAGGAAGTTGGAGTATGCAGGCTCAACATGGCACGAGGGCTGTTTCATCTGTCACAGCTGCGAACAGCCCATTGGTTCCAAGTCTTTCATCCCTGACAAGGACGAGCACTATTGTGTGCCCTGCTACGAGGACAAGTTCGCTCCACGCTGCACACGCTGTAAAAAGGTCATTTAAGTTTCCAAATAATGCAGTAACTGTAACTGAATTCCCCTGGACTTTCACATGAAACATAGTTAAAGGAGGATTAATCCTGGGTGTGTAGGAATGTACATGGGGACAAGATTTTAGAATTAATGGGATCTCCACATGACCTCCAACCTGTCACATTTTCAGACCCTGGCTAAAGGTGGTGTGACCTATCGGGATGAGCCATGGCATAAGGAGTGTTTCGTGTGCACCAGCTGTAAGACACAGCTGGCAGGTCAACATTTCACCTCCCGAGACGACAGCCCTTACTGCCTCAAGTGCTTTGGCAGCCTGTACGCCAAGAAGTGCGAGGCCTGCAGCAAACCCATCACAGGCAAGAATACATCCGTGTGCCCCACTCAGATAAACTACTGAAGTACTATAAAGTACTGTAAATACTTTAGAGACAGCCTCACATTGGATTTTATATAACTCAAAATATTCAGTTTTTTTTTTTTTTTAATAGATGAAAGAAAACTGGTCTAATCTCTGCCTCGTTTTTCTGTCCTAGGTTTTGGAGGAGGAAAGTATATCTCATTTGAGGATCGTCAGTGGCATCAGCCATGTTTCACCTGCTCCCAGTGCTCAGTGTCACTGGTGGGTGCAGGATTCTTCCCTGATGGTGAAAGGATCCTGTGCCGTGACTGCCACAGCAACCTATAGAGCAGTTAGGCACAATAGTCTCATCCCTACCCTTGTCTTCCCTTTTTTTCCACCCTTTGCTACAGCATTTCAAGAACCCCGAGTCATTACCGAGGACTGTATCACAGGCTAACAAGTGCTGCCTCTCAGGTCATTTTTATACAAAAGACATCAGTTCCTTGTTTTCCCCTGTCTGGATCAGATTTTCATCTGGAAGCTAGTTCACAGAATCCTCTGTTGATGCTGCATTGTTTGCATGAACCACCACCACAAAGATTTCCTTTTTAACCAAAATGTTGATTATCATGTGAAACAAGCTTTATAGAATGCCTTAAGAATAAGATTTCTTATATGTTATGCTCTATTAAACCAAAGAAATGCAAAATGCTAGTCACTTTGCGAAAAATTCCTTTGTATTTTATATAAGTAAGTTGCCACTTCAGGTAGAGGGCAGGCTCTGATGAGAAGCCACAGAACACTGATACATTATAGAATATAAACCTTACAGTCTGTATTTTCAAAGTTACTGTTTTAATGCTCTTATAACTGCAGTTTTATGCATTTTGAATGTTGCTTTTTCTCACGTGTCAGTTATATTTCTATAATAGATGTCTTGCTTGATGCATCCTGAAAAAGTTACTGTATATAATGACATAGAAGGAGGTGTGACACTGTTGTATAAAGTGGCAAACAAATCAGACCAATTAAAATAAAATTGAAATGTGTGAGAAAGTAAAATCAAAAGGAAATAAATATAAATAAAAAAAATGAGGCAGTCGGTTCATGATAGTCATGATCAATAAAGATATTTGCACTTTGGATAAGATATTTTCTTGTTACCATGTTATGTGCACATAAAAACACAATTCAAAAACATGGCACAAGACACACAAAAAAAAACCTTTTAATGTTTTGTATCTGCTTGTTGATCCTTGCAATGACACTTATTTTACATATTTTTTCTCTGTCTTTTTCTTTTGTTGTAATGAATTTTCACTTTTGCTCAAAGAGCCAGCATTTATAATCCAAAAGAAGCTGAAATGAAATGCATTTCTGTGTATTGCAGGAGTATGCATGTCTTCATCTGCCATGATTTGCCACAGTAATTATTTTGTTACTGTTAACACAGTTAGTGTTTATTTTTCATTGTCAGTTTTTAACTTGTGTGTGAAAAATTCTAAAACAAACCAAAAAAAATATATTTCATTTTTTCAGCTTTGATGCTGGTGAGTCAGAGTTGGCAAGTAGACATTGTAAGATGGTAACTAGGCCATCAAAGTGATAACAGTATGAACTTCATGAAAGAAAAGATGATAATTGACGATTAAATGATTAAATGCTATAATTGTTAGTCTTATTTGTGAAGTCTTATTAAATACATTTACAAAGACTGATCTTTGCTGAGCAGTTTTTGTATTCTGTGGTTATAGTGAAATATCCAGTGCTGGTTTATGAGCTCATATGAGCTCCTTTTCTGTAGACTAGTGTTTACTGTCTTAGCCAGAGAAAACCCTAAAACCCTTCTGGTGTGTTTAAATAGTCTTTCTAGGAAAGATTAGTGTGTGAGTGTGTGAGTGTGTGTGTGTGTGTGTGTGTGTGTGTGTGTGTCAGTCAGTAAATTTATGATATTTCTGTGCATGTGTAAGAAGGGAGTGTGAGTGTGTGTGAGTGTGTGTGTGTGTGTGTGTGTGTGTGTCTGTGTGTGTGTGTGTGTATGTATGCGCAACTGAATATGTATACATACACTGTTGTTTATG
>OMNW01011415.1:0-14926 GCA_900303245.1 Selene dorsalis | reverse complement strand
GCTTTGTCTTGGCCGCTTGCCTACGAGCCACATGAGCTGAGCTGGTTAGTGCAAACACACACTCACACACACACACACACACACACACACACTAGGGGCCAAAGAAAGCTGGGGACTGGTGGGGAAAGATGATTAGAGGATGAGCAGGGAAAATGGGAAGATGGAGACTGAAGGGAGAGTGGATAGCTTGGTAACCAAGAGGATATTTGAGGGAATGAAAAATGAGCTCGATGACGCAGTGTGCAAACATGTCTAAAGATGAAAAGGTTTAGAGCTACCTCAAACAGTCACATTTGAACAAGGGGGGGTATTGTATGTTGAATTGGGCAAATGGGAATCATGGTCTGCAAGGAGGTTCTTCATGAAAGCAGTATGTGTTCCTCTCAAGTCCTGCCATTGGTCCACACACAAAACATCATTAAATTAATGAATGAATGAATTAAAAACAAGGATGCATATTTGTCAAAAAGCTGCAAATTGGCCAGGATCATGATAAAAGGATGATAAAATGATCATCAGAATGCATGATGGAGGGGCGTATGGTAATCCAAGAGACACTGTGAAGCATACTGACACCTTACATACTAGACACTTTACAGACTAGGAGGTGAATAAGACATGAAGGCAGAACTCACAGGAAAGAAAGATGATAGATAGTAAAAGGAAGGAGGATCTGCCGAAAAGCTGGCACGGAAGGAAAGAAATTGGTAGGAAATAGAGGATTAGAGGGGAATTGGAATAAATGTGGCGAGATAAGGAGGAGGGATCAAGGGATGTTGAGGAGGAGGAAGGGAAAACAGAAAGGAGGGCAGATTGATAAGAGGGGAACAATTTCATTGGAGGATGAAGTTTGTTTCATTAGTAGTTAAATGTAACTGCATGTTGAAAAAAAAAAAAAAAAAAAAAAGCAGGCTAAGCCCTCAACTGAGGAGACATTAGAGGATAAGACGCTACTGTACATGACACGGGTTTTAAAAGCAGATGTACCGAAAGGGGTTCAAAGTCACAGCGGGGTGGACTGGTGAACATGGGTGTGTGTTGTTAATTAGACAGCTGTGTTGTAATAATCCCCACATTGCCTCCGTATGCCGGGTGACACTGGCGAGACAAACAGAGCGCCATCTGGGCAAGCTGGGGAGCGGGAGAGCAGTAAACCAGCGTTCAGGGTTGGTTTGGTTTCGTCGGCTATACGTATCCGCGGGTGTCTCCGACTGCTGCTGCTGCTGCTGCTGCTGCTGATGCTGAACTCTACACTCCGAAGCAGCCGCAGAAGTTTCATCAAAGTTAGTAGGGGTTCGCGCCGGGAATCCCTTCTCTTTTGTCACCCTGATTAGCATTCTGCTTTCCACCCAGATCAAAGGAATGTTTGGGGAGCGTTACAAGCCGAGCCGACAGCTATTGATACAGGCTGCTTGTTGAGGTGGTGAGGGGTGGAAAAAGGAGGCTGGGGGTGAAGCCTTGGTGGGAACTTGTCTGCTAATAGCTGAATCAGTGACACAGGCTCAATATTGATTTGGTTCAGTCTTAAACTTCTCTCTAGTCTGCAGGGCATGCCAGTGCTTAGCAAACAACTGTTGCTGACACTCCCAGAGAGGAGCTCGACTTGCTCTGCCACATCACATTTCCACAAAGCTGCACCTGCGCCGCGGCTCAGGAGCTGCTCTGATGATGATTCAGATGTCTGTTAGGGTTTTGATTGTGGCTGTTTTCACACATCTGGTGAGTTATCTTGATATATCCACAGAAATCTGTTATGGTAATTACAGTTCATGGTTTCCAGAGGATAGAAAAGAACAACTGAGGCTCCAAAAATGTTATATCTAGAGCTTTAAACAGATCATACTTGGGCAGCAAATTACTACATTTCCAAATGTGACCAAATCTGTCTGGTACCACCAAGGCATTGACATTACACCAGGACTTTGACCTTTGACTCTAATGTAAACCAGCAGCATGGACAGTCACCTTGAGCCAATCATTGAATAAAATTTTTTTTTTTGCTGTTTTATTTTGAAAGATCCCTTGTCTTCTTCCTGCCCTCTTGTGTTTCCCTTAATCCTTTAATCAACACCTGCCCCACCCTGATGTGTTGCACCTGTGTCTCATTGTCTTCCCTTTGGCTGAATTCCAATCCGGCCCCTTAGGCCACGTTCACACTGCCACTGCAATTCAGATTTTTGTCATATCTAGATTGTATCTAGTTTGATTGTTTTGGCAGTCTAAACAGCCAAAAGCCACATGAGATCCAATTTCAGATTCAAACTGTATACGGAGGTGGTTTCAAATGCGATTTCAAATGTGATCGGATTTGTAGAGATCTGATTCAGTGCGAATGGTGTTGTTGTCATTCGCACTGCGACACAAGATGGACAACGTAATTCCAGAGAGACAGAAGGCATCTCTGGTCTGCCAGCACCAAACGGCCCATTCCACTGTCGTCCCAGTGGTGATCGCAACATGGAAGGTGGCACAGCTCAGCAGTTGCCTCTGTTTCTGTTGCTTTCGTGCAATTAGCAGTTTATTTACGCCACAGCTCCATTTTGTTTAATTGTTTGTGTGTGGATGTAGCTCATTACCATAGAAACCAATGTGGATGAGACATGCAATACGGACACATGCAGAACGGATCTGATCACTTGAAACATGTAATGTAGACTGATCGGATCCAGATTTACCAAAGAATGGGATTTGTGCTGCAGTCTGAACGCGCCTTAAAGACTCACTGACTTAGAGGTGCGTTCACAGGAAGTCTGTGAGTGTGTGAGGGATGTTCCATCGTCAAATCATCAAGTCAGTGAGTCAGTGAATGAGCCCTTTATGCCCCCTTACCATAAGTCAGCATCGATGCTGAAATTACCCACAGTTCATAGTGTTGTGAAGTCAAATACAGGGGGTGGGGTTGGAACACATGTGTTTTGTTTTTTTTTGTTTTTTTTTAAAAAGGCAAATGAACAAACGTAGACAGAGAGAGCTCCAGGTTTCTTTAATGTTAATGGACGGAGCAGGAAAAAGAAGTTCACTGTCAGTTTTATTGCTGCTGAGTGGAGTTTGTGATTATTGATGATGATTTGGTCAGATCTGATCCAAGAACAGTTGTTGTGAGTCTGTCCCTCACACACCTTGTGCTGCTGAAAGTAAGTGGTAAATTATTAGTCCCAGACCGGAAAGAGTCAACAACATCTTGTTGTCAAGGTAACGTGAAAGGGGGACAGTGCTGTCCCATTCCTGTTCATAGCATCTGGACCCTTGAAGACTCTCACACTCAGTCACTTACAGCTGACGTCAGTGAAGTGAGTGAGGGTTCAGGGCTTGAGTCTTTAGGTGGGAGGACTGGAACTGGGCAAATGGCTTTACTCCCATGTTCCACTCTGCTGTTGCCAGTTCTTCTCGTCTTCCTTCCTGTGTGGTTCTCCTCAGCTTCCTGGTCCCTGTGAGATCTTGATTTCATCTTCTTTTGAGTTGCTCTGTTTTCCTTTACATCTTCTCAATTTCTGTTGTACTTTGTGGAAGATTCTTACTTCTTAGATACTTGGTGGTGTTTTGTTGGTGTTTGGTGTATTACCTTTTGACAGCCATCAACCTGTGTTCTTTTGCATCTACATTAGGGTCCAGTTACTCCTGAACTGTGACAATTTGCCATTTGTACCTCATTGCCAGCAATGGGCTATTGTCTGGGCTCATGCCCATTTGACAAATGGTCTAAATTAAATGTTTAATCCTCATCTCCTTGATGAGCAATATGTCTTTAAAGTAATATTTGATAAGGCCATCCACAGCAAGCATAATGTGTGGCTGCAGTGTGATGAAGTTGATGCAACTTTGCAAAGGGAAATGGTCTAACTTCCTGACAAAAAAGAAAAGAAAAGATTACTGCCATAGGTGTGACATTCATTTTTTTGATAAAGTATCTGCAAACAAACACAGCGGAGCTCTTCACAGATCCATTGAGAGGGTAATGGACTCAAAAGGCAACATCATATCAGAGCCAGACAAAGTCCCCTCCTGTGCGTGGAGGGTCATCATCGTCTCAAAGCAAATCCCTTTCATCTACGATGCAAAAGTACACCAGCTCATGTAAGTGCTCACATTTCACACTTTTTTAATACAACATTAAGCAGCACCTTTTTTTCATACACCTCGTACACACCTGACTGTTGAATGGAAACATCAATCGTGGATCGCTCCGCGGAAGCACATTTATCCAGGTGTTGAAATCGCTGAGCAGTTATTACAAGAGAAATGGGACAATGTTGTCTGTCTGCCTGTGCGTGTTGGGTTTCGTAAATTGGTGGAAAATGTGACAGCCGATGTGTACCCGAGGTATATCTGCTCTCGTATCGACTGCGTCTCAGATCACTACCTGTCTGGCTGATGTCTCTGTAGATTTTTGTCTGTCGAATAAGCCAGGAGTTCAAGTTCAGCCGTGACACAACCAGGCTGATTGGATTGTAGTGCATTCACAAGCAAACCAGTGATCCTCAGTATATACCAAGTTGTACTGATCCTGGTCCTAATCACTACCAGGCTGGCTTCGATCTGCTCTGGCTGTTCTTTTGTATTGAAGGATCGCTAAAGTTTCTTAATGAGTTCATTTGGCAACCTGCTGGGGGAAAAAAAAAATGCTGCGGGATGTGGTTGAAAGTTCTGGGAAACCTGGTAAGTAAATCTTGAGTTGAGACACACAAATGTGAATCAGCAGTTTGTGTCAGCAAAGCTGTGGTGAGACAGTGTCAGCCTGACTCACAGAGACTTGTTATTGGACTACATCTGTGGTAGACGATGCTATTTGCCAGAGGACATACTCCACACCCTCAAACACACACACACACACACACACACACATACATACTCAAACACACACAAACACTGCCCACAGCCAGACTTGGATACGCTGGTAATCTTGTGAAAGCAGCAGGGTATCAAAATATCACTAATATGGTGAATCATGCATGTACACAGCAACGACCACAGCTCCAAGGGCTGTCTGACTCTGTGTGCGCACTTCTGTGTGTGTGTATGCGTGTGTGTGTGTGTGTTTATGTTATGTTATGGCACTGGACTACAGGCATCACATCCCTTAATGATAAGGCAGGCTCTGTCACTGGTCAGCCAGATTAGTCAGGGGCAGTTTGCTGTAGCTTCAGGTGACAGCAACCTTTACGTGTGTGTGTGTGTCACCTTTCCCGATTTTCATTTCCAGCAGAGTTCATCAAAACGTTACTTTGAGCAGTTTTTGCTGTTTTTGACATTTGAGAGTGGTCCAAAGGATGCTAACTTTTCAACCTTAGTTCACCCACAGAAAGCCAAATAGATTCAATGCACATTGATCATGGTTAATGACATGCTCAGTAATGCCCCGTGCATTTGGTGGGTAGAAAGGCGATGCAGTTTAGATTACACCATTTCTCCAAGTGTCACTGAATGTATTTATGTACTCTGAAATCAAGTATAGAACAAATAAAGAAAAAAATAAAGACAATAATCTACATGGGGGAGAGGAGCCTCAGTAGGAGAGCTGACCTAGAAGCAGACTACAGTATGTCGTCGTCCAAGTTCCTGGGATACTATGAGGACATGGAGCACACAATCATCCCTGCAGCACTCCAACATCCTGGGCTTTACGGCATTGTGATTTCTCCTCAGTGAAAAGACAGAGTAATGAAAACCTGAAACCTCAATCTTATCAACCGGGCAATGATGGACAACTCTCTGAACCCCACTAAGAAAGCTGAAAACATCTGTCCACTAAAGGCCCCCATCCAACTGATAGAGCCTGAGATCAGCTGCAGGGAAGAATGAGAGCAAATTTCTAAAATCCAGATGTGCAAAGTTTGGTATGTTGTTCCCATTGACCCGGCACTGTAACCTCTGTCAAAGGTGCTTCAGCTAACTCCTGAGGGAAGGGAAGCTTAAATGGGCGTCATAATCATATCAAAAATAATACCATCCTAACCCTTAGAATCAAGCATGTTTCCAGACACATCTAAGTCTGGGAAGATGTGTTTTTCCAAGGAAGAAATAAAATAAAATAAAATAAATAAAATACAGTCATTTATTAACCTTTGAACCAGTTTTATAGCCCTTCTTTTTTTTCTTTTCATTGTTTGTTCTATACATAAATGAGGTCATTATAATCAATATAAACAGAAAACTGAATTTGAAAACAATTGCACAAACAAAGCTTTGATTAGACCGACCTAGATATTAACTGATCAACGCCCACAATACAAGTACTTCTTAATTCTTCAGCTTAGATTCTTTTTTTATGTCCCTATTGTTTAATAATTCTTCAGTTTAGTCTTCAAAATTATATGCAAGTTTTCTCTGCTGCCAAACATGATTTCTTGTTTGGGAGTGAGTTGTGATTGTGGTCACTTGACATCACTGCAATCACATTAAAAGAAGACAGCACTTCCACTTCTTTAGGGCAGACTGGATGCTACATTGCTATTATAAAGTGATGAAATGGGCCAAGGCTAATTGGTTAGCGTGTTAATACCAGTTAAATCAAGTTAAAAAAATTATAGAAATAGCAAATGGCAATGGCAAAACCCAACACATAGCACCTTTAATAGCAGCATGATGGACCTGCAAATCCGTTCTAGTCTCTGCTGCTGTCAATATACTTTACTGCATCTCTAATGAAACATTCAGCATCGGCCATTCAATTTGGATTCTCTGTGACAGGTCACAGTCTTATCATCTGGCCCTCTTTCAATCTCTGTATATCCCTACTTTCCTCCTCCATTTGCCTGTCTCTGAGCAAGGTCAGGATAAAATGAAGAGGCTGTGTGCTGTGTATTAGCATTAACATATGCTTAAAAGTAGATTATATGTTTCCCTGTGGGATCTTTTCATTCAGTCCAGCACCCAATTAGGTATGCAGAGGAGTGAGGCCAGAGAAAAAAAGGTCAGGAATGATGTCCAGACGATATTAGCGGATGTTTTCACTATGCAAAAGCACTGACAAAATACTTCAGCACGCTCCCCTTTGACTAAAACATATTCATTTGTATCCAGGCCCCCTGTGAAGTAAGCCCAAGGTTGGGATAGAAGTGCAAAGCATTCAGTGATGGAGCTTATTGAGTTCATAGTCGCTTGAAATGTAGAGCCATAGTGCAACTACACAATTAACAATATGTGGACACACAGATTCAGCTCCTTTGGAACAATTTCAGTGAGCAAAGCTGAGACTGCCCTCCCATGAAAAACAGCTGCATTTATTGTGAAGCAACTATTGACTATTGATTATGTCAGTCCGACAATAAGATCTCAGGGCTGTGTGAATTTATGGCTTTTGACTGTCAGGAGAAAAAACAATGTTGTGGTTAGCAGCACAGAGAAGAACTTGAGATATAACTTTGACACAGGAGATCATAGTTCCTGAACCTTTGATAAGTGATGACAAAAGGCCAAGGATTGTGGTTTCAGTCAGTTCCAAACCTGACTGCCATCAAGTTTGGAACTGGAGTCAAAGGTCTCCAGTGGATGGATTCTAATAAATGTGGTCATCGTTTGACTTTTCATTTCTATAACCACCAAAAAGGTTGATGTATGTGGCTGTGTGTCGACAAATGTTGGATGGGTTACCTCGCAGTTATGCACTGAAGGATTGTAATAAATTGGCTGATTAAGTAGTGGTTCACCTAGAGACATCAAAAAGTGGAAACTTTTACTTTTGTTGATCAAATACCCAGTGTTGGGAAAGTTCGCTTTCTACATGAACTAGTTCAAAGTTCAGTTCACAAATTTTAAAATGAACTAGTTGAGTTCATAGTTCATAACTCAGAATTTTGAACTAAGTTCACGGTTCTGTTTTCTTTTTTTAATACATTGCTGCGAGCTATTATTTTTCAAAATTATTGCCACAGACCAATTTTGGATTTTGGGGAGATTTTTTTTAACCTTTTCATAAAATTCTTGAGGCTAAATATGTTCTGATACCATTTTTTCCCAAAAATCCACTAGAATGCAGGAAATCACATCGACTTTGGGCCCCACAAACCACCAGTATGCAGGGCACAACATGGATACTACGCCAAAATTAATTTCAATTCCCTGATATTTGAGCCACCAACTTGTGTGGCTGCGTGAGCAGCAAAATTTGGTCACCCCTGACAAAATCTCACTCCAAGGTTTTTTGAGAAGTTGGCAGCTCTGAGATTGGGTGTTTTTATTGCTACATATTAATTAATTATTGAACACGTTCACAATAACGTTCACCAAACGGAAATACAGTATGTTCAGTTCACGTTCACCCAAAATACGAACGAGTTCCTGAACGAGTTCAGGCACAATACTGCAAATACCTTCAATACCAATGTCATTCCCTTCATTCTCAGCTGTCCGGTGTGTCGAGTGGTGATTAGCAAATGTTAGCATGATATCATACCATTCGACCATTTTAGCGTTCTTCCGTTAGCCTGCTAGCATGACTGCATACTTTAAACCTTGATTTTCCCTAGCCATAACCACACTGTCTTTGTGCCTTACCCTGGCAAAGCCTTAGCCTTAGTGACAGCAAGCCTCACAACATTTATTTGAACTTTATACTGTTTCAATGTCATTTTTAGCTTTGTTCTTTAGCCATTTTAAAATATGCTGACAAGGCCATCTTAGCAACAGAAACACCATATCAGAAAAGCTTCAAATGACTTTTTTTTTTTTGCATAAAAGCAGTTTGTTAATGTATTGGTTAACGCTGTTGCTGAAGAAAACCCAATATCAGATGGGATTCCGTCCAGCCACCCACAATTCTGTAAGGACAAGGGCTATAGCTGATGGATGTATATTCTTTTGCAGTTTAGCTCAGAGGACTTGTCAGGAATCCCTGCAACCAGGTTCCCAGAGCCCCCAAAGGGGAATGGAGGCTACAACACCTACATAGTTTCATGTGAGAAGTTCAGAGATAACACGAGGTGCACGTTTGCTTGTTCACATATGTATTGAATTGTAAAAGCCCTTGATCTCTCATCAATCCAAACTTACTATGATCTGACTTCAATTTTCTCGACTGATAAATATCACCTTAAAGTGCTCAATGAAAAAACCTGGGCTAATATGCGCTTCACTGTGTGGATAAGACCTCCTCCGCCATAGGGCTGTTTAGATTTGATGATCTTTTATGTGCCAAATTAATTCCTAAAATGAATATCTCGGGGCAATCCGCAAAGGTTTGCTCTCATAATTAAGCAGCGCTTCCTAATACCATCTCCACTAAGCTTGGGGGCTTCTCCTTTTAAGTGTGTCTTTGAGAGAATTTTTTTCTCTGCTATTTTCCATCTATATCTCTTTCTCTTTTGGTTGGGAGTCTATCTTCATCAGGTGGCAGACCGCTACATTGGCCAGCATCACATGAGATGACAGATGGAGATAACAGGAAGCTCAGTGGAAGGCCTTGATGGGGAGGACTCCACAGTCACCCTGGCATTCGTACCTGTTAATGACCCGTGTTGTTAAACAGCATCGGGGGATGGTCTGACAGTCGTGCTCCGTTTCACCGGAGGACAGAAACTCGATCAAGAATTTTATCCAACCCAGCTGGACGACAAACTTTTTCCCTGTTTCAGTTTGTTGCCTCCTCTTGTAGATGACTGCTGAGAGACTTGCCGCACCATTTATCATTTTGATGGGCTGTTTAGACTCTAGACAATGAGACGGAGGGTTAAAAGATGCACCCAGGTATTCAGTATGGTTAAAAAATTGCTGTAATTCTGTCAAAACAGAAGGTGTTTTCATTCAACCATTCACTGCTGGTGTACAATAACTATATGTACATTATCCTGTTTATTGCTGCCGCTGATGGAAATGATGACAATCCAGGTGAAATGGTCAGACTTACTGAAATTATCCCCCTCCACTGTGCTGAGGTTGACATCAGACAACAAGAGCCTTCAACTGCAATATAAATAAAAAAAAAAGCACTCTCTCCTTGAAACACACTCTGTTAATTCCATTTACATAACTTGTACCATTTAAATAAATGTCAGTGCATACAGTAAATTAAGCAGTATGAATCACCTTTAGTCTCCCACTCTATCGCTCCCTGTCTTTTTAATGGTGAGAGGGCAGGTAGTTTAGTTATGTGAAGTACTGTGGTGCGATTGAAGTGTTTGGATGTGTGAGAAAAACAGCCGTGGCATGTAATTTATCTGTGGAGAGTGAGTGGAAGTAATGGCAGCTCTTCAGCCGGACTGCTGTTTTACTGTTTGCATGATGGAGCGACTGCAGTTAATAGAGCAATAAGTACTTGCGGGGTGATCGGACAGGTTTAAACTATTTTAGCGAATTGTCTTCTATGATTTATACTTAGTTTAACATGGTTTTCTTCACATGAAACTGGGCTTTCCTGAGTGAGAACTGTGGATCAGACCTTATGCCCTGCCCGCCACCTTCTTGCTCCAGGTTGACGGGTAAGAGATCAATGAGTGTCAAGATGATTAGAGGGGGAAACATCAGAGAGACAGCCATGAGTTTGAGATCCAGTTTGACTCAGACACAGATTACGCTACATTAGGAGAGCAGCATATATTTTATTTTCTTCTGTTTAATATTTACCTAATTGAACTGCGTATTTTATTTTTGTTGGACTGTAACTTGTTCTTGTAATAAAGATTTAATTGAAAAATAACACACTTTTCTTAGTATTCTCTGCCATCAGAGTAATGACTCAAAAATTGAGTAATTGATTCATTGGTAGAAAGGTCTGCATATGTGTTTTAGTAAACCATACTATTTTCTCTGATATCTTAATTTATAATAACAAATCCCTGAAGGGCTGTATCATTTGGACTGTCACAATACAGGGTTTGTTTTTATCATTTCCCTGGTTCATGACAGCTGTATGGAAATTCTGTATTTTTATACAAATTGGATAAATGAAGGGATGGCTGCTTTGAGAGACAGAGGGCTGAGCCAATGCCTGCCACAAACCGATATCCATCTTCATCCCAGCTCCACCCCTTACTGCCTGTGAAGGAAACACACCCTGACTTTAATACAGTGTGGTTCAGCTGCTATGTCCATATTTGGCCTGTGAGATTACGATGGATAATTTAAGCAAACTTCACATGGATATACGACTCTGTGATTCACTATCTGATCATTTTAATTTGTCAGAAGCATTCACATAATCTGTTTTTAATACTAGATAATGAATGCATTTGTATCACTTGATAGCTTCATAACCTTTGATTAGTCATTCAAAATGAAAAAGTTGAAAATAACTGAATCATTTGTCATAAGTCAAGTAAACATGTCAAACGTTCTCTAATTCCTTTGCCTAATGTGAAAATTAACATTTTTTTCATCATTTGCAGACAATCAGTTAAATGAATAAATATTGCAATTCAAATCAACATTGAATATAAACATTCATCGCAGCTTTAATTTTATGGATAACTGTTTCATATATAGTTTTATTTGTACAAACACTATATCACTGTACTGTCACTTCTTTTATTGGTGTGAAAACAGCCCTGCAGCATCACAGCGTATTCTACATACATGATTTGACCGTTTTTTCAACAATAATTTAAAGACAGAGGCAGACAAAGCTGCTGGAGAATAGTTCACTTCATGCAAACGACCTCTGCATCACTTTGATGTAACTACCCATGTCCTCGTGTTCTCCTAATTCTCCCAATTAAACCTCTCTCGTCTCCCTGAAGAAGAGGAAGCACAGCAACATCAGCGCTTTGTTGTTGATCTTTAATAGTGCTTCTCTCAGCCTACATCTGATTCAAGGTCAAAGGTCAAACGCAGCAAACACTGCCTCAGCTCTAATAAGTCGGGTTAAACTCCTTAGTTCAGCCAAATAAAAGTGCTAATCCAGGCTGGGATTCGTTTAGTAGTCAGCTGCAGGGGAGGGTCAGACCAAAATGTTCCCATGAGACAAAGCTCTGAAGGAACTCCTCTCTGCTTTGACTTCATGTTCACCAGCAATTACTGAAACAGAAATCAAGGCTCACAACCAAGTTTAGCCATGGGAGTATTTAATCAAGATTACACAGAGTCATAGAAAAACACTTCCCTGTTAAATGGTTCTTATAATAAAGTAGCTTTTTTAACTTGAACAGATGTGTATTGAGAAGGGGTGTCCTCGATTAAGGATTTTCATAGTCCGATCTTATTCGTCAGAATTTATTTAGTCGACTAATCGTCGAATCATGTTGTTTTTTCCGTCATTGATTCATGATCTCATTTGTGTCTTTTTCCGCTCCAGAGGAAAGAGCTAAAACACCCAAATAAACTAATTTAATTCTTCAATTGGCATAAGATTGAAAAGGTTGAACACCCACTGTGGTGTTCATCAAAATAGGCTATATTATTAGAAAACATGTAAAAACAGATGTTCAGCAGCAGTGAGCACCCCCATATAGTCAGAATGGTACAATCCTTTTTTTCATAACCACATTTTGCAACGATTCGACGATGGGATTGGCAGTCCAATCAGACCTCTCTGAATCGAATCAATGAATCATTGACTATCCAAGGTCATCCCTGGTATTGATGTTGGATTTCTGACTGACTAGCTTAACCTGTTCTAAATCGATATGTGAATCATGGTCAAATGTAATGTAGTAACTACAGTGATATCATGAACTCAAGGTTTAATCCTTAGGTTTTTCCACCATATAGCCATATCTCATGTCCTTTTGAAAAAAAAAAAAAAACAACAACAAAAAACACACTACTGACACTACTGATACTGAATGTGGCTGTTTATCATAGACTGTAAATAAAGATGGATGTAGCCTTTGTGACATCACCCACAGGAGTCTGAGCTGCTCCACCTCACTACCAACTAATCCAAATATGGGAAGAATTTGGTGTCTGCTCCCTGGTGGCAAGGATAAGCTCATCCACCTGTCATCCACACACACACACACACTTATACATCACAAACTCATTTATACATAACTTCTTAAAAAACAGCTGAGTACAGTTCATTGTACAGTTTTTATACTCAATGACAATAAAGACTATCTATAGAACAGTCATCAAAAAGGAGAAAATGGCTATAAACATGTTTCTTTTAAAGAGAAGAACCTATTATGCTCATTTCAGGGGCTTTTAATATTATAGTGGACCCCAGCAGGGCACTATTGAAAGTTTTGATCAATAAAAAACTCTGTATGTTGTCTAACCCAGTAGAAATTGGCTTGTTTAATATTTTAGCATATTAAAAATGTTGACGGTGACAACGACCTAATTCTTTGCAGGCAGCAACACCGTACAGTTCCAGAGTGGCAGAGTGGGGTGGATACCACTGGGCAGTGAGCCAGGCGAGTTGACACATAAATTGAGAGGACTCAACTCTCAAGGCGAGACTTTAGAAAAAACTTTCCAAACTCGAGTATTTGCAGTGGTTCAGGGCTGACTGAAACTGCCCCCGGGGATTACTTCAACACACGCCTACCTCACGATACGGCATTTCCATGACCTCTAGAACAAGTATCCAACATTTTAAACATATTTATAAATCTGAAAAGCTGGGAAAGCATAATAGGTCCGCTTTAAAGTTGAATATTTTAATACGGCAGTCTATGGAGACTGACTCAGTGTTGGAGCCACATTCTACCGGTCATTAGAGGAAGTGGGCGGGACCTCAATATCACAGCCTCACCATCCAATCACTACTGAGCAGACTCTGGGTCCATATGGGAATAAATGGAGACACTGTCCATCTTTACATACAGACAAACTCAGGAACTCAAGACTGATGTTGTTGCTCATGAATCTGTGTTTTGTCTCCACCTTGTAAACACTGAGGTGAACAGCAGCAACATCCCTGCCAAACGAAAGGGTTAACACTGTTTCATTTCATGTAGCCTCGTTCATAAAGCCCTACACCTCCACACTGCATAATTGCACCATGGTGGACTGCTAGACATCTACACATGCACACACATACACTTGCTGGCAGGCTCACAGGGGGCCATAAAAGTGTTCATTTGCTCTCTCCCCTCCACTATTACATCTCCTTATCTAGTCCATCGTCTGTTCTGTCCCTCCACTTTCGCAACTGCAATTAGACCCAGAGGAGAGGGAATGCTTCGCTGCATGTACAGAGAGGCGTGCAGAGACAGCCTCTTTCTTTTTAAGGCCTGGCTGATAAAGCAGCGAGGCAATCAGCCATTCACATCAGAGAAAAAAAGGCCTGATTTGGCTTGGCTCGCGGGCACTCTTCAGTTCTCCTTTAACTCACCTGCTCATCCTGCTCCTTTCAGTTCTTTTCATTTCTTTCATCCCACCATCTCTGCAGACAGCACTGATGCTGCATTCATACCGTTATTGTACTATTGTTGAATTAGATTCAGATGCAGCGCAGACACAAGTGGAGTGCGTTAACAATGTGTGTATTATTAAAATGAGGTTAGCAGAGTGAGTGGGAAGCCACGCTGAAGGACTGCACCATATTCTTTTTGACTGGTGTTGGGACTGTGGCCATAAATCATCTAGGTCATATTTATGCTTGTTTATAAAGCAGTGTGTGACTTTGCTACACAACCCCAAAACCAACAGAAGGTGGAGGTCAGAGTGGATGAATCAGCCTGACAGCAAACAACAGAAAAAAGCCCACAGGTCTTAACATCAACACCTCAAAGACACAAGTAATGATCATAAAACCATCAACCCAGCACCGGTCACTGTTGATGAATATTTGGAAGTCTTAGTCTCAGTAAAGACAAGGGGGCAAAGAAGGACACCCAAGCAAGTCTCAGCAAAGCATGTGGTGACTTCAGAACATCTGCAAGTCTGGGTAACACAGTATGAGGACCACGATTAGGCATACCACAGGAGTTAAGATAACAATATGATGAAGTGACATCAGTGCACAAAAACGAAAAAAAAGAAGAAAAACATGGGGATAAACTAACAACAATAACAAAAACATGACAGATAAGAACCCAGATAAAAAAAA
>OMNW01011412.1:9114-25997 GCA_900303245.1 Selene dorsalis | reverse complement strand
ACACAATTACAAAGTATACAGCAAGTATCCCAGAATGATTCAGGCACTAGTGAGGACTGATGGGGGTTTTAAAAAAGGCTGAAGGCTGTTATTACTCATAACACTGTCAATAGACCGACTGACTTGATAAAACTGGAACATTTTTCAGAATGTTACTGTACAGACTCATAATCGTTAGACTGTTTATGTGAGTAACAACTTCACCGCACCTCTTACCAAGCCTTGAGCACTTATTCACATACTATGCTGCTGAAATGTATTCACTCTTAGTATGAACAGTATGCACTTCCAAACACAGGTTAGGTTAAACATAGGGGTTTCACACCAGCAGGGTTCCATGACGCTTTAGGTTCCTGAACCCAATTTTGAACCAGCCGGTGTGTTCAGACCAAAGAAACAACAGGTTCAGAACCTGAAAGTCGGTTCTCAAGGGAGCCAAAAAATAGTTTGTTCTTCCCTGTGAACTGTGACCTCATTGGAGTTTGTCATAGTCTGCTGAAGAAACTAAATGTTTGGTGGCGATTTGAGCATCTACAGAATTTCAAGAAAAGCTAGGAAGCAGTACAAGAAAGAACAAGTTGTATACATTTCACTTTGGGGCATAAAGTAAAGTAAATCTTATCTTTGAACTCGAGGAAGAGTTGGCCAAGGCTGGGTTCACTCGAACGCCAGACCAAATAATTAATAAACTAAAAAACCTGAAGAAGGATTACTGAGACAGCAAAAAAGCAAAAATGTTGCCACTGTTGTGTTTACTTCCATCTGAGAAAGGTTGAGTAACACATGCCCACTTTGGCTTAAGCTGGTGTGAATGCGGGCTGGTTCACCAGAAAGCACCAAGGTTCTGAGACTCCAGGACAGAGCCAGAGCCAGAACCATGTCTGCCTGAAAGCACCCGCAGTGACACAGCTGCAGATGGAACCAACCTAAAGATGGAAAGTGACAAACTCAGAGACCATGAGGAATGTCATGTTGAGATATTTTAGTCTGAACCAAAGTGATGAACAGGCTTATCAGGCACAGAATCAGACTGAGGAGCTTTATTATTACATATTTATTTAGATAATTTAAACCTCACACCAATAAAATGCTGAGCATTTTAAACAGCTGTGGGTTCACCTGTGACCTTGTCTCCACTGCTATACTACTACTTTCAACATGTTTCATTGGCTAATTAAGGTAAATAACAATGACAGGGCAGTGATATAGGTAGGTCAGATGGTTTACACAGGCATGCCTTATTTTCAGTGGGTGAGAAGAAAGTGACATCGGTCAGCATTTTCTATGCACTTTTTATTATCTCATGTATAGTGGGCAGTGTTTTCCATTAATTAACGAGACTGTGCAGGGCCACTGCTCTGTCGCACACACACAAAATGCTAATAAATGCTAAATGCGCTAAATCACACAAATTTTATGGTGTGCAAACCTCTGGCATTGTATCAGATCCTCAGCAGCTGAAGTGTATACCAACTGCTGAAGTGAGTGTATTATTGTGGGTAATATAAGAAATGTTTTAATGAAACCATGCCCCAGGTAGGAAAACTGACAGAGCCCACTTGAGCCTCATTGTATCCATAAATGACTAGCTACTGTGGCACCTTAATTGAGCAGTTATCTAAATTTGTATCAGTAATGAACTTAAACAAATGAACAGTGCTTTTTAATCTATACACTGCCTGAAGAAATATCCACTCTGTATTCTAGCTATTACGGCAGGGGAATGGGAAATTCAAATATGTGGACAAATAAATACCCAGCTGCCAATGCATGTTTGCAGTTCTAATGGCAAAGGATATTACCACGGTCTCACAAGAAGACACTAGACGCTCTATTTTAAGCTGCCAACATAAACACGTTAACAAAATAATTCACAGCTATCT
This sequence comes from Selene dorsalis, assembly GCA_900303245.1. Taxonomy (NCBI): domain Eukaryota; kingdom Metazoa; phylum Chordata; class Actinopteri; order Carangiformes; family Carangidae; genus Selene; species Selene dorsalis. The sequence goes on along the minus strand of OMNW01011412.1, from coordinate 24,114 downwards.
GGGGTGCACAGGGCGGCTCAGTGCTCAGCAGCAGAAGTGAGAGGGGGGTATCTGCCATGCACCGCCACAGTAACTTAGAGGACACACAGCTAACTCTAGAAGACGCAGGGAAGCGACTGTCTGGGACCAAGGCGAGGGATCAAAATAAGCAGTTGGGTGATATTTTCTTATTGTGGGTTCACGCCGCTGGGCCTGGCGGCTGAGCAGCACATCCATTCATCATGCAAAAAGTCTAAGCTGCGTCGCTCCGCTCTCTCTTTTCCTTCTGCACACAAAGTGTGTTTGAGAACAGGCCGTGGGAGCTGGTGGACCTGGCCTGGATTTTTTTTTTTAGCCAAAGCATGCAGTACACTGCCACAACAAAGGAAAACCTAGGACATTCTGATAGATGTAACCTTTCTAAAGTTGGTGAGCGTTTTATGCAGAGGATTGCAACTTTAGACGACAAGGGCGTCTCTGATAAGATCAAATGCGAAGCGCTTTACGACTCATGATATTTGAGTGAGATAATCGCTGGAAGGACAGGTGAGTGATAGAGATATCTTAGCAGCTCTCTCACTAAGAGACCATATTGACCTTTTAGTAATGGTTGCTGCATGCTCAGCACAAAACAGATGCCTTTCAAGAGCAGCACAGAGGGTCCTGACTTCCCCACATAACCCTGGCCTGGAGAAATGCATTACTTCCCTGCACAACACAACACAATGTTTGTATGTGATGTTACTGTAGCCGACCATCTGCAGCTGCCTCTCAGGATGCCTGTAAACCACTCATCATGGCTACACAATGCAACTGGATAGTTGTTTTATTTTATGCATTTGTTTTTACTCTCAGCTGATTGTTTTGTCTATTGGCTTGGATATTTAGTGGTTTTACATTAGGCCTGCATGCTATGAGGAAAATTTGCATTGGGTGACAACACTGTTCAATGTCACATTGACAAAATAACTTGCTTTCTGAACAAATATTGTAGTACGCACATACAGGGGGTGGGGGGCTGCTGTCTCAGGCTGTAGTTAGAAGTTTCCAAATGTTTGTGGGAAGTGAATCTGTATTCTACACAGAACATTTTCCTTTTAGATTGTTCACAACAGGTCACTTTTATCCTAACATTAAAACAAACTGTGGAGGATGGAGAGGAAAATGTGGCTTTTTTACCTGTTAAACCTTGTTGAACAAGTGAGTCATGAAGAACAGTAACAGCTCTTTACTCTTCAGTGTGTGTGTGTGTGTGTGTGAAAGAGAAGCTACAGCCCAACACTAAAACATTGTACTTTTTCCTGTTCATGTGGCTCTGCCTCTTGTAAACCCTGTGTGATTCCATGGTGCCTGCAATTTTTATTTTTTTTTAATTTTTGTTTTGCAACATTTTTGTCACGTGTTTCTATTGCAGTGGTAAAAATTCAACTTAGTGGTCAGCACTATTACAGATGCAGTCATGATAGTATTGCCAAGATTCAAAGCCTCGTAGACGTTTTTCACTATCTAAGTTCTTCCCCTGTAAAATCATTGTCTGCAGGTCTGTTCATGCACTGACTGACAGACTGCTTTTTTGTGACTCCTGTATCACACAAGCTCATTTATTGTAATATTCATGGAATTTATTTTTTGATTTGATAATAGTCCGTGGGTATTAAACTGTTGAGGTGTCACAGAGAGCGGTTTGAAATGTAGCCTGAGGATGCAGTGTGTGGCAGGGTTTGATGATGAAGAGAGACCATATTCACCTACAAGGTTCTTTATCCATTCTTCCAGAAAGGTGAGAAATGCACTGTTATAGTCATAAATGTTAATAGTGTGTTTTTTTTTCTGTTTATCCACATGATAGGCCAGCAAGTAAATGTCATGGTTCATTTTACTATTGGTTCTCAGAGCTGTCACTCACCGGGAGTTGTAAAAGACAGGCCATATATCAGGGTAGTGAAATACATCTAATGTGGTTATTTCCACTAAATTGCCATCTTGAAAAGAAACCCAAGAACATCAGTGTATTATGTAACAATGTGGGTTGAGTGCTTTCAAACAAGTGCTGGCTCTCCCTTGGTGTTCGCAGCCATGTCAGTCAGGGTCAAACTGCTATAAAGGATGTGTCAGGGCTTACCATGAAGACGGGCAGGGCTATGCCTCTACAGATCCTTACCAGTGGTGAGAGTCAGGCAATCCAATTCACAATGAGATCCCACCGGAGCCTAAACTCTCAGCAATTCGCCTCAGCCAAGCCTGTAATTGATATTTGTCAGAGGAAAAGGGTGGTCCTTGTCAACTCCAAAGCTGCAGGGAGATGGAGCAAAAGTAGGAGGGCACGCTCCAAGCCGAAGATACAGGAGGAATATGTCTGCGAGGCATCATATGACAAGCCTGTTGATATTTGTATCCCTCTGTTTTTATCATTGATGAATTCATTCCTCTCTTCAAAGGTGCAGAGTGTGATGCAGTTCCAACCCCTGTTTTACAGCCTTTGTGTGATTCAGGCTTTGTTTAGGCAGTGTCTGTTAAAGAAGATGGTGTAAAATGCATCACCCTGCTGTTATTTGTGCAATTAATAATAATAGTAATAGCATCAGCATTTGTACCAGTGTTTTCTCTTCCACATCAAGAGAGCACATTTATCGCTATTCAGTTCCTTCACCGTTAAGATAAACATGCCTGACATAAAAGCAATATTGTAAACAAGAATTTGCTCTCATTTGGGTGAAGATAGCAGTAAGGCAGAAAGCCTGGCAGGCAGCAGCACTGCGGAGGAGAGGCAGCCAGAGTCAGCTACAAAAGATACAAAATGGCAGCTGATTACAGAAGTAATTATATTGTTATTCAAGACGGGAGAGGATACTCTGAATGTAAATGAAGTGGAAAATCTATCCTGAAACTTCACTTTTGTTGCTACTTTGTCTGTAACTTCAGCTAATTCTCTGATTTTCATACAAGGTCTGTATTCACACCACCACACGCCTGATGATTTTTTTTTTTGCCAGAGGTTAAGAGAAAAAAAACGAAGAAGAAGAAGCAGAAAGAGTCTGTTGATGAGACTGGATGTTATCCTGGAGGAGTTGACTGTCTCTGCTGAATAAATAGAGAAAAGACAGAATACTAATAATAGTAATGGCAGTAATAGAAGTAGCAGTAATTGTATTAGCTGGTACAGTGACAGTAACAGTGGTTGGAGCCAAGTCACTGTTCCCACAATAATCACTAATAGTCTCTTGTAGAAGACGTATATTCATTTTAACAGTGTCAGCATGAAGACCCCGGTGTGGTGTCTTTGAAATGACATTCATATGTTTTTAATCTATTTGCAAAATATGATGTGAGACATAGTCGCTGCTATTGAAGGAAGTGTTATGTTATACCACACACAAATCACAGTAAAAGATGGAGGTCAAGGCGGACCACAGTATGGGTTCATGTCCAAAATTCCAAAATGAGTCCAAAATGACTTTGGTCAGCGTCGGTGAAAAATTGAAGTTCTAATGAAATGTTAATACAGTTGACTTGTCCCCTCCTCTGGCTGATGTCACATTAACTTCCCCATGTGATGTCAGAGTATAACCATGGAAATCACTGGTCAAGATGAGTGACCTGCTTGTGTCGTGTGCTGTAGGAAAACATGTAATAAATTGTCAATGAACATTTTGCTGCTCCATTCAACATTTATGACTTGGTAGATAAATAAATGATGTGGAAAGTGAAAAGTGGCAGCTATGCAGTAGTAGCTGTAGTATTAGTAGTATTGGCTCTGGTTACAGTACTGGTGATACTGGTCAGTTCCATGAGTGAGAAAGACTGTGGTCAAAAAATTACCAAGAGTAGTTTTATACACCAAGTTGGCATCATCCAGATAATCTACACACACAACACAACTTTTATGATTTTTGAAATCAAGCACCCCCCAAAAAATAATTCTATAAATAATTCTATAAAGAAACTACACAATGGTTTCCATGACCTCAACTTAACCGTCACCAAACTTCCAGCCTGCCGTGGCATTTAATGTCCACAACAACCTTTGCAGTGTCATGGTGAGACTTACTAGCAACTGTCATTTTGAAGAGACCCTACTGCTTTAAGACATGAGGATACTTCCATATTTATTTTATGTTGTAGAATGAACAACATGAATGACAGACTTCAGGACGAGGGATCATGCTCATTGCCTTCATATACAGCTCGTTTTTTAAAAGCAAATGCTTTCAAAAGTAATGCCAAGCTGATTGTTTTGTTTTTTTGTTTAGTTTTTTAATTTACATAGAAAATTGATTTACACATTTGTCAAGTTGCAAATATATTGACAGAAGTAAAGCCTCCACTGGCTTTTACACAGTAAGCTTAGACTCACAGCACTGATCTAAGTGGTTTGATACAGAAGCAGTTCACAGTGCTTGCAGATTGTTTCAGTACATTTAACAAATGTCTTAACTAAAGGGCATTTGTAGCCTAAATCAGCATGTGCACTGTGGTTTCCGGGGTCATAGATTAGTTCAGCTACCATCCAGCCCAACCAAGCATATCCTGGAGAGTCTGCCACCGACTCTGAACATGATCCGGGCAGGGACTGGGTATGCCACAAAGAAAGCAGGAAAAGTGTTTAGTGATATCTATCCATGAAACCAAGTCATTTGAGATGAACATGAAAAAAAAAGGATAAAATAAAAAGGGCACTTGAGTTGATTTGAACAAACAACCCATGCTGTCTCCACTGTGTGTAACTTACAGCTGTAAGCCTGCTAACGGTGTCATCTGAGAGAAATGCTGCAGCGGATGACAAGCTATGTTCTCCACCTCAGTGTGAAAGTCACGGCAGTTTCCAATTCTCTGAGCATCAGCCCATTCCATCACGAGCCTGTTTCAAACACTACACTCTCTGGAGGTCACACCCTGTCCTTTGTCCGACCCCCTCCCGTTGCTCTCAATTGAAAAACTCAATGATAGACACACTAGTGACTGACAAGCCGGTGGGAAAATGGCTTTGGGAAAACAGCGGGCTGAATGTTGAGAGCTTGTCCTGCTTTTTGCTCTGTGTTGGTTGTCCTAGTTATTTCTTTAACTGTTGACCTTGTGGAAATTGCTGGTTGCTCCCTCAGACCTCAGTGGTCCGGGTCACAGCAGACTGCATCTCATCCGCTGAAAGCCGGCTCTCAATGGACACTACATTAAGTGCTGTCGATACTCCACAGACCACTCACCACGGGGACCTAAGATCAGCGAGTGCTTCATAGGTCTGTGCTTATATGCATCAGAGTGAGAAATGAAGCAGTTTGGCAAGAGCGAGCCACGGCAGTTTATGTTGTGACACCAAAAGACAGGAAACGGTCCCGCGGAATAGCTCTCAACCTCCAGCAGTATTTTCCCCACTTTGCAAGAGAGATGCTGTCAGAGTTGTGTGCTGTACTTTGTCAGCTTTTACATACACTTAAACGTTTGTTCCCATTTGATAAAGTAGCATCTAAAGTGACTTTTGAAAAGTTTTTTCCTGCGTCTCATCTCCAGAACTCCTGCCGTTTGTTTCTCTCCGTAACCCCCGGAGGAAGGTTTAGAGGCAGAGATGAATTGATGTCATAATAGCGGGAGGAAAAAAAAAAGGAGAGAGAAAGAGAGATTGTGATCGGCTAGATTATGAAAGGCTCATCTGTGAGGGAAGCCTTCAAGACGGCAGAAAAAAGGTGATCTGTAGACAGGTAGGGAAATAAATTTGTGTCAGATGAAATCCCCCCACCCTCAGGCTCTTATTGTCCCTGTCATAAATAGAGTAAAGCAGGTGGAAGTTTGGAGCAGATAGAGTCTCATCTCATTATTTTCTCTCATCCTTATTACTAATGGCTGTCTTTGATACATATTGAAACAATGCACCCGGTGCTTGAAAACCACTCTGAATAATTCATGCAATTGCACCACAGAGTGCCAGTGATATACCGGTCCTACAAGGATCATTGATATCTCATAAAATTCACAGTGTTCAATCTCACAGGGAACATTGTGAATGAGGCTCATATTTTTGAGTTAAACGAACTGTGGGCTCCTTTTTGGAGAGAAGACGAGTGTACAGACCTAAGTGGAGGTGCGATGCCTGGGTGGTGAAAAGCTCCACCGACGCTGGATGCATAATGGTGGAGATCATTAGTAATTTTATTTCTGTTGTAGAATTGATGTGTCTGTCATTTGCAGACTGCAAATTTTACTGCATATTGCAATGTGTAGAGGACATGTCATTTAGGGCTCCCATGCGAATTAAAGGTGTATTAAGGCTGATTTGTTTCTGGCAACACTTTCCTTTCTCCCAACTGGTGTTAGTTCTTTTTGAGGCAGCGGTGGTGATGCTTTAAGGTACAGATGGGTTTTGTCAAAGGAGTAGTATTTACTGTCAAGTGGTCTGGAGGTGACAGTTTAGGTTTCAGTGTAGGTACTGGCATTGATTAAATGGCACAAAAGATCCTTCTATGAAATGTTGTATTAGCAAACAGGAGCGGTTCCTCTTATCTGTGGCCCGATACCTGGGTGAGTTTCTAAATGGATTAGGAGGGGGTTTGTGGTTTTTATTCATGAACCGGCGTGAGAGGCACACAGCCCTTGAAACTTAACCAAAACAGAAGCGTTAAAAAGTTCTCTCAGTAGTCAATTTCTTAATCTAATCCTGTGCTGGGTTTCAACAGACTCAAGCAGTAACTTACTGTGGAGAATACAAATTGCTTGATAAAATGAAATGAATTTCTTGATGCCAGGTTATCTTCAACCGATAATTGCTAAATCCTTTGGCTGCCTCCATCAGCAGAAGTGGTACAGGATGGATGTAACTGGCTTTAAGACCACAGTGCCTGTGTCAGTTGTGTTCATGGTAATTTCATCTCTCTCTCTCTCTTTCGTCTCTTCTCTATTAGTTATCATTGGTGGCTGTATGGAGAAAGTACAGTGCTGATGTTTAATAAATGTTTCATGCTGTGGTTGTGCATTCTAACTGCACAAGAGAGTCTACAAACTACCCTCTAATGACGGAGCCTCATCAGTGTTCATTGCCTCCGGGCCACCGTGTGGGCCATAATACCAGGCCCATTAATTAAACCCCAAACCTTACAAATTAATGTGGTTGTTAAACCCCCAAGAGTTTGGATTCCATATAATTAGAGCCTTTAATGTTTTTTAGCCAGAACATATGTTTTGTGAATATTTTAGTTTTGAAAATTAACCAAAAAAAAAAGTCTCAAAAAGTTTGGTTGCGTCCTAAAATAACTTATTTGAGATGTTCCTCCAGTAAAAATGAGCCCATAGGCTGTTTGTGCAGTGGCTTATTATGACCCATAATGTGCCATAGTTACCTTTTTTTTAAAGATAACATCTTGTGGCTGAAAATGATGACAGGCACAGAGAGCGAGAATTGCGGTAACGTTATAGAAAGTCCGCATCATGCAGAGGTTGGTGTGGGTGGATGGGTCAATCAGACCCAGGACAGTGCAGGAAAGTGGGGTTTAATTCTCATATGAGTCATAATCATGCAGGAGTGAAGAAATTCTGATCGTTTCTTACCCTAACACTTTACCACCTAAACCCAAAAAAGTAGTTTTTGGGCCTAAATTAAATGAACTGTGTCAGTTATTGCGGTAACTATGGTGACAATCAGTGAACAGGTACAGTAGCCATGACAACCAAGGTCTATGAGAAAGTAAAAAACCAAAAACAAATGTGGTTGTAACCAAATAAATAAAAATAGATAAATTAATCAATAACAAAAACACTCTGTCTCTGATAGTTCAGGTTGGATGACTTTTTTTTTCTGACATATTCATGCATTAATTCATTACCTATTATTCATACCTATTGTTCTTTTTTTTTATAGAAATTTTTTGGGCATGTTTGCCTTTAAATGACAGGATAGTGAAAAGACACTGTGAAGCTGGGAGAGAGAATGGGGGGAATGACATGCAGTACAGATTGGCACAGTTGGGAATCGATCAGGTGATTGCTGCATTGGGTGTTGCCAACATTGGACGTGCTCTTAACCAGCCAAGCACCCTATCATATTCATTTTTTGACATGGTGCCTGTGTTTACTGTAGTTTGCTGTCTTGCCATTCTTTATCCAGAATTATTCTACTGAATGCTTCTTTTTTATACACCCAGGCTCAGTGTGACTGAACATGATGTCTTTTACATGGCTGGAGCTGTAAGTCAAACATTAATGTGCTAAAACACACAGAAACTCAAAGCCTGGGGGTCACATCCGGCCCGGGATACAATTTTATGTGGCCTGTGAGAAAATTTCATATTTCTATTATTAATGGCCCGCCAATATAATGCTCACACTACTCACACTACAGATCCCATAATACGCTGCAAAAGCTACCGTACGTTCATGCCCAAGCAGTAGATCAACAAGCACCCAACCCTATCTGCTGTTCTGCTGACACTAATCAGCACATCGTCATGTCACTGATACACACCTCCACTCAGCTCAGGACCCAACCCCAAACGTACATGAACCTGCAGCCAAGAAAAGATGCCAAGTATCTGGTATGGACAAAATGGCACCGGACAGAAAACCAGGCTAAATATGTGTATGTTGGTCCGTTATTTTTCACACCCTTTTCTGAACAGTACAGTTTTCATGTCTGGCTCGCAACATACTTCGTGTTTTTAATTTTGGCCCCTGGTCTGATTGAGTTCGACACCCCACTGCTAAAAAGACTTAATGTTGAGTGTAATGTTTCTTCTGTACATTCTTGCAGCCAGGTGCAACATGTGCCGTCCTGCTCATAAGCATTCCTCATAGGCCTTCCATGCAGACCATAAGGTTAGAAGCACTGTGGCATATTACAGACATTAATCTCACAAGAAAATGATGTATTGATCTTTCGTGCACCACAGGTGGATCATGAAATGACCCCTGACGCATAATTTAGCAAATTCCATCCAGACTCCTGCAACAGGAGAATGAAACGGAAAAGCTGAACAGAGGCTCATTGTTCAGAACGGAACCACAACAAATGGCACCTACTGTCAATCACAGTGACATTTAGCCTCCTAGCAACCAGCATTCTCAGCATGTAAAAGTTTGTCAGTTATATGGCATTTTTTTCCCCCACTTCCTAAATATCACATATACTTTGGTCACCATTACACACTTTTAAAGGTGCTTTTTAGGTAAGTGAAAGCTTTTTTTTTATGTCTGTCATCAGACAGCTATTTCTCTGCAGTGTAAAAAATCAATGTGAAAGGACTTGAGACTTTTGACCTAAACTATCACATTATTGCCAAGGTAACATTACTGCTACATGAAAATGAAGCTTGAAATGCAGAGAGATATTAGAAGAAGTGTGTTCATCAGGCTTCTTTTTACTTTTGGCACAGTCTGCTTTGCTTTTTAGTCCAACCTTCACTGCTTTGCTTTCTGTACATTGTACCTTAGAATTTGACAAATAAACTTTTGAACTTTTGAAAACAAATCACAAGCCTGAAATGCAATGATATGACTGCATTATTCAAAAAGAAAAGGAAAGGAAACATGAAACATAAAAAAACTTCCCCTGATAATATTATATATTGTGTATGGACTGGTGTTCATGTCAGCTGTTCTAAAAAAATGCAGACATCTTGAGAAGCATATTGTGTGCTTATCTTAGATGTCAATATATTGGCCAGAGCAAAAAATACATATAAATAAATAAATAAAAATGAAAACATAGAAAAGGTGTGGGAGCACTCGTGTGTTGATTTGAAGACAAATATGCAAATGTATTCATTTCACAGTGTTTGAAATAGCAGGGATGAGACACCGCACTTGTCACACATATTGTGATTCTGGATGATAATGCGTGTGTTAGACAAATACCTCGCATCACTCAGCTTGAAAGACTCTCAGCTTCAGACAGTCTGGGATGCCTTTCAGTTTCCCATGGCCATGGCTGGACTCTTTAGTGATGGTTGGATAGATGAATGCAACACTGACCCCTGAACTCACGTTGTTTCCACTCAGCTCCTTTTTCACAGGGGAAGTCTCTGCTTTTCCTATGCAAAGAAAAAAAATATCTATACCAGTGCCCTAGAAAAAATGTAATTATTTTAGTGGGTGGAGAATCCCAGTGAGGGGGAAAAAAATCTCATTTCAGCAAGATAGCAACCATCCTGCAAAATATGCCTCTCCTTTTCAAAATCCAGACAAACTGGGACAGTGAAGACCAGGTACCACACAGGGAAACATTGTAATCAGACACTTATTTATGACTGCAACACGAACACATCAAGCACATGTGACTTTCCAGTTGTGGCTTTTGGAATTGAATGGTCCATCTGTTTGGCTTTCATTCATTCCCAGTGTTCAAAGGCACCTTCTTATTGAATGTTATATCTGATGTCAGCTTCAGTGTCCAGTGATACTGCGCCTTCCTGCATTGGACAGTTGGGATGGCACACTCATTAATTTTTTCTTCTTTTCTTTTTGCCATCAGTTCACCAATACATTTATAAGAGGGCCCGGCTGGTCCCAATTACTTTTTTTAATGTTTTGTTTTAGCAGCTGGTTAGTCTGCTTAGTGAACTGGGACCTTTAGCAGGCAGCAGCATAACCTGCAACAACATGCTTTTATTTCGTTCAACAGAGCAACACAAAAAAAAATCCAGTAGCAATGCAACAGCTATCTTACAGTAAGGACAAGTGAATTATATTATGTAACAATTAATGGATTACATGTGTTAGTTTATGTGGAATAACACAGTTCTCTCAGGTGAGAGGTCGCCACAGGTGATTGGTGCTTGAATAGTGATTGGAAGCATTAATGCCAATCTAGCTACCATAGATTTTTTTTAATGAAAATTGGCAAATAATGATATCCCTAGAAATGATCGGATCACACTCATGACTCCTCAAAGTAAAGCCTGTGTATGAAATCTTTGACGCATCTCTGTGGATATGAGGATTCAGGAGGAGAGGATCCTGAAACTTTTCCATCGAAGAGTGGCCACGGTTCACATTAAAAAGAGCTTAAGTGAACAAAGAGGAGTATAATGGTCTTCCTTGGTGGGATCCTGCAGCGAAGGACATTGGACTTTAAAATTTAGTTGAGGATTAGAGCGGGATTAATGCAAGCATGCTAGATAAAAGGAGGAGCGTGCGAGCCCAGCTGCCGCTGTTGTTGCTATTCGAAGGATGTTCCTAACACCTCCCAGCTGTAAGTCACAGATGCAGAGATGTGGAAATCTGTCTCTCGCCTGCTATGAGCAGTGATTTAGAGCCCACCAGTTTCATTAAAAACATGTTGCCATATGATGATTATGTACTTCAGTGAAGCACTGTGGTGCCTCTCTGCGGTAGCTAAATTCCTGTTTTTTTTCATTAGTTTCTAATGTGTTGGAGTGTTGGATGGGTGGTCTGACAGACTTGAATTGCTTTGTTCATTTACTTCAATATTTTTCACTGCAGCATTTTTTTTTTGGCGAAGCAGACACGCTTTATTTCCCCACCATGGGATGTTTGAGGAGCCTCAGTCTGTTTGCTTTACTACAAGCTGTAACCTACATGTCCTTACCTGCACATTAATAACACACTTCATCCTCAACTGCCATTATAATTGACATTAAAAACTCATGAAATGTGTTGGAAAAAGTGGCAAATTTGGATCTTAATCCAAAATGAGCCACCTCTCCATGCTCCCTCCCATTTTTCTGGTGTGGTCTGATTGTGTTGTGTGTTAAGGATTAAATCACTGCAGATCACCCTGAAAATAATTAGCGTGAGAGCTGCTCTCCTGCGAGGTCTGGAGGACAAGCTGTGTCACATAATTCTGGTCTTGTTCACCTTCGCCTGCATATCAAATGCCACCTCTAGGCCCTTTTCTTCCCATTATGGAGACAGTGCAACAGTCCCCAGTGTGGCAGGCAACACACTTCAGCAACATTAAAATCACCCACTCCAGGCTCACTGATGCTTGGCAGTGTTGAACATGTAATATTTTGTGTTTGCCCAGTGAAGTCCTGCTCAGTTTTTGTGTTCTGTGCCGTCTGTCCTTTTTGCTATATGTCAAAGGCCTTGCACGTCCTCCTGCTTATAACAGGTTGACTGATTGTTCCTGACATTTAAGGGCCACATGGTTGTTTTGAGGCAGCTGCTGTAAATGCTGTGCAGTTTGCTCTGTCTTTTCTTCATTTACTTTGTCATTGGAAAATAGAATAGCATTTGAGCTGGCATTTATGTATTATATAAAAGTCCTTCATCCAGTACTTTCATATTTTAAATCAGCTCCATCACTATCGCTCCTGCTTTGGGGAATGACAATTCAGTTGTCAGAGAATATTTCCCCCAACTTTTTCAGTTTTAATGTTGCAGTGGTTTTTTTGGTAAACTGACACAGGCTGTAGACCAAAGGGAAAAATAATAAAAATCAGCCATGCACTCAGAGAAAGAATCATGAACTGTTAAATAAGATCAAATAAATTTTGTCTTGCCTCAAAAAGATTGTGTAAAGTTTATCTGTTCATATATATCAGCCTGCAGAACAAAGCCTGCGCAGAATGAGAAAGGAGACAGTTTTGTTCTCTGGAGGGGACCAGCACTAAACTCTGATATGGATTAGAAGAAATATTCCCACAGCACAGATGGTTATCGTGGCATTGTTAACTGGCTAATGACTTTTTGTCTTTCTGGCTGTTTGCTTTTTGCAGCCCTGTTTCAGGGTGGCACTTCATTGAACAAATAAATGTAAGTGCATATGCCTTCTGCTTTATCCACTGGGCCCAGGCAGGGGGAATTATCTGAGCATATTGAATTCATAGATCATTGTTGCTGGCTGGGGGCTTCACACTGTCATTAAATATTCTGATTCTGTACATCTGCAAACTGCTCTCTCATTCCCTCTCCGTTATTACGCCGTTGTCCCCAGGTTGAGTAGAGACTCCGCTGGAGATTTTGAAATAACTTTTGGTGTGCTGACTTTGGAGAGTGCCACAGATAGAAGCGGCAAACAGCTGTATTCTTCAGCCATGTAAGAATGCAACGACTCATTGAAATGCAGTTATTTTCAAAGCTGACGGTTTGTGTTGACTGGTGTGTGATCAACGCGCTGATCAAGGTCGCTCAAGTGCTGTTATATCTTCATGTAGAAAGTCAGGTCGGCTTAGGAAAAGGTCCCCTGAGGATCAGTAGCTGTGATAGTGAGGTTTGTCAGACTTATGCAGACAGGATTTATCTCTGTGCTCTTGTAGGGATTTGAATTCATCAAGAGTTCAGACTTCAGCTTTTTATTTAATCTGTTTTAGTGAAATAAGTTTTATTTTCTTATTTATTTATTTTGTGCCTTTTTAACACAAATTACACAAATACACTTTTACCCATAAAGTTAGAGTGGATTTTTTTTTTTACTTCTTCTCATGAAATGATTGTGACAATATGATTTATTCTTGATATGTGCTCAAAACTGGTAACTGGGACTCAGTATGTAATCATTGCACCTGGTCAGAAGTGATTACTGATGTGTATAAAAAAAAAATAGGAATAAAAAGAGGAATGTGTCTGAACAAAATTATTTCAACTTTATGGGCAACAGTGTATATTAAGAGGTAAAGTTTCCCCATGATGTTTTCCTGCTGTGCCATGTGTGAAAGTCATCCAGTGGTTATTACATCTGGCTAACCTCAGCAGAACTAATAACAACTGGCTTAATGACAGCGTAGATTCTCACCAGCTGCCACAGCGTGGTTGTTTTTACCTTGTGGAGCTCTGTTTCCATGTGTGTTATGAGCCCACAGACACCTGCTGTAGCAGGAACTACCACAAGTGTAGTTGTGGCAGGTTTTTGTAACTATGTCTGTCTGTGGACACATTTTGTCACAACTTGCAAGTCACAAAATGTGTTCACAGGTGTGTATCTGAAATCAAAGTGGAAGATGCAGTTGAGCAGATGAGTGTGGCCTGCAGAGAACTCATGTAGTCTTGTAGTAATGATAACCAGTAACTCATTAAAAGATGGCCCATAATTTATTTTTGTGTGTGTGTGCACATCAGATTTTGTGTTACTTTTTCACACTTCATCCACATTTGTGAGGATTTTCAGGACTTGCAATATTAGATTTGAGGTTGGGTCAGATGAAATGTGTGTGGCTGTGTCATACTGCAGGCGAAATCATCCTCTCAAAGAGAATGCAGTAGAAAAGAGTGAGAAGAAAGTATTGTTAGAAATGTTCCTATCAAACAGAATATGGCTGCGATGAAAGAGGAAGAGTTTGCTGGGAATTAAACATTCCTTTTACTGTTTCTTTGTGCAGTTGTTGTCTTGCTTCATTATGACAGCGTCAAACTGTCATTAAGAAACACAGAGGCAGAAACTAGTGGAGTACAAACTTAGCGTCCCACTGTGTCCCACTGTCAACATGATGTAACCCAACTAACATTCTATCTCTGTGGTGGTGAGCGTTGGCCTTTTCAAAATGCAGACTAATGGCATCGTCTCTTACTTGTTTTATAAGTGAGCTGGCGCTGTGATAGTGGGCCTGAGCAATTACTCAGTGCAGCCAAGTGCAATTTTATGGTAAAGGTAAAATGTGTCACAACACACTATTATAAATGAAGTGTTGTGTTGTGTTTCAGGGATGTCCCAGCCTACAAAGTGTGCTCTGGAGATGTAAGGGAATATCCTTGAGAATTCATATTGAAAAATAATAAAAAATTCAGCCCTATAACAAGTAGGTAAAAAACTGAATTTGATATAGTGGAAAAATAATCCCTGCTCCACAAAAAGTGCAAAGAATTGAGAATGTGACATGATAGCTGTTGATCCAACTGAAATGTCACTTTTCATCCCCGAGTGCATCTTCCCACTATTCTGCTGAAGATCACACCTAACTTTGATTCAGCCCATGTCCAGGACGGCTCTTCCTCTTCCTCAATCCTCAGATGCTCCGTGACACTTCTGATTCACTTTGAAATGCCATTAACATAGATGTGAGCTCAACCCTTAGCTGTGAATGCTAAGGCTCTTAAGTTTGTGAAGGGAGGAGTAAAGCTAAGGAGGATTGGCGAAGGTGGGGG
>OMNW01011411.1:46169-72272 GCA_900303245.1 Selene dorsalis | reverse complement strand
TGGGTCATAATAATTATTAATAATAAATAATTAATAATTAAGCTGCTACCACAGCAGTATTGTTGAAGGAATCAATACAAAAATCGAAACAATAAGCAAAATCAATAATGGCGTTGGCATCGATAAAATCTCATCCAGTCTCATCGACAACCTTATAACCTCATTATGATACTGGAGAGCAGAACAGAATTCAACCATAATGAGTGGATCAATACCACAATGCCTTCAAACATGCCAAAAAACCCCACCATGATTGATGCTGCACTTTTTCTTTCACAAAAAGTATTACAGCTTTCCATGTGAGTCGTGCAGGGTTAGTTTTATTTTCTCTGTTGTCAGTTCTTTGAAATCAAACTGAAACTATTATTTCAAAATTCTAAAAACCTGACATCAACATAAAGCTGTGCACTGTGCAGTGATTGGCTCGACCCCTCCGTGTCCCGCTGTCCATCTTATCTGCCTCGATTACACGGCGAAGGTGGGGTGAATGGCGAATTACAAGCGTTGGCTAATGTTTTGCGAGCAACTGCTGTTAAGATAAATTCTGTATTTTCACTCTGCACCGGTCTGTGCTGTTGCTCGTTCGCAGTATTTTTTGCAACTAATCACTGCAGTGTTGACAATCTGCTTCTTGTTTACGCAAGCTCACTCATGCAGTGTGCGTGATTGCTCAGGTGCAATGGTATTGACAGAGATCATTTCTGAAGCTAAAACAGTTGTTAGGAAGGAGAATTTTTTTTTGAAATGCAATTTTTACAATAAAAATACAGTGGTATGTAGCCTTAAAGCTCTTCACCCCAGACGCACGTTGATATGAAGAGGGCCAGTATATCTCAGCCGAACAAGGTCGTTGCTATTTGTAAGTTTGTGGTTTGAGGAGATGCACAACCCTATCTTTGTACTCATTCCTGCTTTTCATGATTTTCATTTTATTTACCCCAAGCAACCCAGAAGAAGTTTGGTGCCTTATTGAATAATTTAAGGGTTTTTGTTTTGCATACTGCTTATTGAGCTTAAGGTTCTAAATGATAAAATCTTTGAAACACCCACACAATGATATTCTACACACTTAATGTTGCCTGACAAAATATTCAAATTTGAGACAAATTTGCAGTCACATGAGTAAAAGTTATAACAGCATATAGCCTCCATTGAAATAACCACCAGTTGCTGCTGCCACTGCCTCTTGATGTAAAATGCATTTTAGGATGCTGTCAGGCTGAAAAGTCAGCATGGTTGCGATACTTCATTGTTTATTTAGTAGATTATGTGAACTAGAAGGCAGCATGTTAGTGGGGTTTTCTAAACACAGCCTGGGACAATGAAAGTAGAGGTCTTTAATTGCTTCCTACTGCTGCCAGCCCTTGAACCTAAAGCAGGGGTTGCTGTCTTCACTCAGAGTTCCACACTGAGGTGCTTTGCTTGTGTCTCGTGAACATGATCTTCTATGCCCATTAGATAAAAATGCCCTCTATTTTCTCAAGCATGTGACCATGAGGTATTTCAACTGTGAACTTATGACTATCATTTAGAAGTCTTCTCCTTGTTGGAGTAGTTCCTGTTTCTCACAAGCACCACCAGATGACTAGTCTGCTTCATGATATGATCACACCAGGGTCAAAAAGAATATTAACTTTTTTTTTACCTCTGCTCAATAATGGAGATGTTTTAAATATGAATGCCTCCACTGAGTGTGTGGGCACATGTATCTCATCATGTGGCACTCTCTCTATTCAATATACAAAACAGTGACCCATCGCCTTTTTGCACAGGTTGTAAATGTAAATTAAAATTTGGTTGGTAGAGTAAGAAGACAAAAGGCTCCTCATCACTAGCACTATTTTTATGAGCCAAAGTGACAATTCTGTCACCTCTGTCAAACACGTATTAACAGCTGTCAAAAAGCTAGACACACTGAAACACTACACTCCTCAACAAGCACTTATATCGATCAGAAAAGCATTGATCATAGCAGCAAACAACACATTTCTCATTAAAACAGTATGAACAAAGCAGCTGAGTGGGCTGTTGTTCCAAAAACTCCCTAGTTTCAAGTCTAAAGCAACCATGTCATTAAAACCCAGGGCTCAGAGAAGATTGGTGGATGCCGTGTGCTAGAACAGATGTTTACTTCTTGGGAAAATTTTCCACCCGTAACCTCTGCGATTCAAGCAGGTTCCTGCACATCGTCGCCTTGTCATAGTGCTCTGTCTGTAGACCTAAATCTTTTTATTTTGTTTACTGCCCCGCGTATGTACACACACCTCAAGATGACATCACTCAGAAACCAGCCTTTAAGTCGGCCGTGATGCAACACAGATAACCAGCTGCTCCAAGTATAGCAGATCTGTGTAACGTGACATCACATGACAACATGCTCCAGAGCCTCTTTGCCTACCCATCTCAGTCAACAACCAGCATTACCCACTAAGAACAATTATTGTGGGGGGGAAAACACTCTTTAAACATTTATTTGCTGGTCTCACTGTGCAGACGCTCGTCTGGCTTGCATCATTAACACCCACGTTGTTACTTTTGTGGCCTTGCTACTGATAAACTGAAAAGGGCGACACGTACAGTAGACCCGAGTGTCTATGCAAACAGAAATCACACAGAAGAGCCCAGTACTGCACTGTACTCATAGTGCTGCCTCAAAAGGTTCACAGTGTTCACGGACAGCAACTCGGGCCAGCTTCGCTTCTATTTTAGACACAGTAAGGTCGTTACACTTGAAAATCATTTCTACTCACAAGAATGAATATTTGTGGTAAATGATCTCTGTGATATTATCTGTAATGCTTGTGTTCCAGACAATCAAAAAAAGAAAGTAAAATGGTTGGAAAAAAGAAAACAGTCATCTTTATGCCAGCAACACGAACTGAAACTACAAAAAGGGCAACTGTGACACAGTCTAGTTCTGGGACCAAATCAAGCTGCCATGACGGCTTCATGAGCCAAAGCTTCCAAACAGTGTCTGATGAACCACTGTAATGTTTCATCTTCGGAAATGAAACAAACACCCACAATATGCCAGCACCTTAATGATGGGTGAATACAGTCATACAGCACATACATGCAGACAGGGAAAGTACAAATGTCAGCACAGTGTGTTCACGATTGCTGGATTTCTCTTTCAGCTCTCACCAACTACCAGACAACATTGGTTTTAGTAAGACCAAGAACTCCAAGTGATGTTTCCCCTGTCATATAAATAACAGGTACTGTAGACTACATGTCAGCTACTTCTGCTTTGCTGGTGGGTGGTGGTAATTCCTGAACCCTATACCTCTATACCTATACCAACGTCATATCTAGCCCTCAAAGGAAACCAACACCTTCACATGATAGTATTAAGAAAAACAAAGTCACTCATTATAGCCACATTTAGTATAATTAACTTGTTCCAACTTTGGACACTCATGCCCTTTATCTTTCTCTGTGTTATTATTTCTTATGTGGAGACAAGACTACTCTTAGCTTTCAATAAATCCTTAATTTTTCCTTCTTTATGCTGTTGGCCTGACAAAGCACCTTGTGGTGCAGAGCAACAACTTTATCAATTGGACAACAGCTATAGTGTCCTATAGAGAATAGAAATAGAAATGGGCCTTTACAGCACTTGCCAGAATTATTCAATGTTACTGTCCCCTCATCAACATAGAAAGAAGCTTTCAAGATATTAAGTAACTGAGCTAATCTAGATTCATCACGGATTTCTGAGCTACAACCACGACGACACGTGTAAAAGAGCTTCTACCAGCTCGTCTATCACGTAACAGTATAGTAACAGTTTAATGGCAGATGTTATTATTAGAAATCCGGGAGAAACATAGAACAGGTAGTCCTGGTGTGAGTGTGTGTGTGTGAGTGAGAGAGAGACCACGGTCATTTCTGTTTTGACACTTTTCATATATACAGCAAATCATACTTGAGAGGACTGAATGGTCTGTTTATTTTCGCAAGCTGTGGTGACAGTTTAACTTTGCTGGGTTAACTGAGTCACTTTGAGGGCCAGGTGCTGTTGAGAATATGTGAAGTAACAATACAACGCAAATTCAGTCACTCGGTCCATTTACGGTATGTTATGACTACGTTAATTAACACAGGTGAGCAACATGGTCAAAAGACATCGACGGGTCCCAGTGAGAACGACAATAAAACAAACACCGGAGAGTGTCCAGTTCATTCACGGCAAAAAAATAGGCACCAACGTCATTGCTATTGCAGTTTGACAGGCTATTATAAATAAATCACTGACAAAAAAATCAATTACTCAAAGTGCCGACATAGCTAGCTACGTACAAAGCTACTGTTGAAACCTTACACTACCAAAAGCTCACTAGCTAACTTTGTAGCTAAGTTATGAGTTTGTATTACGTCACATTAAAACTATCATTTCCAAGGTTAACTCTCACAAATATCCCCATTCCCAGCCTTCCCCCAACCACTTACCTTCACATAGAGTCACTATAAGTATAATCCAGGGCTTCTCTGAACATGTTATGGACTTATAAATCCATACCATGCACAGTTCGCCTGCATTGCTGCCATCTTGTCCTAGACGACAGGAAGGGAGAGCTCGCTCTCGGTAACGCCACCATCTCCCACATTTTAAACATTAAATAACTCCTGCATATGAGCGTCCACAAAGACCACACCGAGCCCAGTTCGTAGCTACACAGTTCAAATTCGTCTCCTTCCTCTTAGGGCGATGCAGCCCATCTCTGAAAGGGTGTCCGTTACCCCGTCTAGACGTGCGCTTCAGCGGCCCAGCCAGCCTCTAACATGTCCCTTTTCTCTAGCAACTGCAAGCAAATGTTTGTGAACTGACGGCATTGGGCAGACCGGAGTAATCGATCAGCGAGCAGATGCAAAGATTCAGGACTCCGAGGTACAAAGGGACGGATTACCGTGATCAGAGGGGTTATAATGTACATTCAGCATGTGAATAAAACACATTCAATACAGAATTCAGAATTCGATTTTATATAGCTTACATAAATTTAGGTCTGTCTATATATGTGTTCAATCAGTCGTGTGCATAATGAAGATAAATTATTGTCAAATGATATAAATGCTGATAACCAATAACCAATAACCTGTGCAAATTTGTGAAGACATGGAGCCTATTGACCAGTGTCTGAGGTGTGTTTTATCTTTGATATTTGAAATTGCATTGAAAAACTAAATAAATTCATTATATGTAGCCAAGTTCCTTTCCTTCTTTTTTAGCAGTGTCAACGACACTGTTCTTAAGGGAATTAGTGGTGGTGCACAAGCTGGAGTCCGCTGCTCAGACAGTAAGGAGGCACCCAGCTGACAAAGAAAGCTGCTGATAAGCCCTTGGTGTCTGAGAGGACCAGCTGTAACCTAATCCACCAACAGGTCTTTGTCTTTCTCAGTCCTCAAAAGTTCCCACCCACAGTTACAGACAACAAACCACCATTCCTGGTCAGCTGTAAAGCAGGTGTGGACACCTCTTGTCTGACCTGTTGCATTATAAGTAAACACAGCTGGTGTGGCAGTAAAGGAAACAGAGAAGCCCACATATAAGTTTGTTTAAGGTGTCCTGGAAGACATAAGGGTGCTTCCTGGAGAGACAGGACACATTGTCCATGTAGTCGTCGGTCAGTTGTGTATGAGTTAATTTCAGATGAAGACAGATGCCCAAATAAACTATTAAAGAAACACCATTGGCAGTGTTCTGGTAATGTCAGGTCATACTGGGGTCATATCTGAAAATAGTTTTTCCAAATTTAACCAGAAGCATTGCATTTTTGTCTTTTTGCCACCACAAATGTTGGATCCACCATTGCTCACATTTACATACAGTGCAGAGTAAAACCATGGTGTCACTGGGCTACCCCACCTTGTAAGCGTATAGATAATATAATATAATGTTCGACTAGTTTTTTCAATTGGGGGAAACAAACAAACAAGCAACTTGATCACTTTTGCTCAGATACTAGATCTGTGGTCTTTTGCTCTGGTCTATTTCAAGTTGTTGACCAGATACTCGCAAGCGCGCGCTCTCAGTGGTTATGTTTTGTCTCCCCCTTTTGGTCGGCATGGCGACCAGCATTGTGCAGCACAAAAGGAGCTTTTGTTGCTGCTACTGACATATGACATGACATAAAGTACATACTGTATGTTGTCATCGTGGTTTTAAGAAAATCGTGGATGGAATTGCTGACAAAGTGACTAAATGGTCAAATCTTAAGAATATGAGTTGAATATGAGTCGTAAACATATGTCCTTATTTCGACCATACACAATGACCACTGCAAGAAGCAAACTCTAAGTCAAAATATGAGCTTGGTTTGCAGTTTGTACGATCACACCTGCTCACTAACATTTTTCTTTTACACCGGGGCATTACATTTTTCAAGCAAATAATTAATAATTAAGTTCCAGCTTTTCACATGTTTATAGTTATTTGATTTAATATCTCGATCGATATATAAAGATCACTTTAGTAGATAACCAAAAGCGTTGTGTAATAATGTTTGTGAGGATAAATTGCAACCAGTGTGTGTACTTTTGTGGACGTTAGGATTTTATTTTGAAGGAATTGACACCGGAAGTGTTATTGTTGTTACCGTTGGCGAAGCGGAACTCAAGTTTCACGCCATTTTGAGGCATCGGCCGGCCGTTGAGCAGTTATGTGCTTGAGGGCAATGTGATCGACCGTTTTGAAGCTATGCCGATTACTTAGTCGTTTTTAAAAAATTGCCATCACGTTATTATTTGAGCGTTTATCCAACTGATTTAACATTTCTAACCCAGATTACTCTTCCAGCCATGTCCACCGAGGGAACAGCCGACCAGGTAGCTACATGCATTTCTGCTCAGGGGCAAGCTAACGCACACTGAAATGCTAGCATCAACTCGTGGGGGTTTATGTCGGGGTAATGTTAGCAAGTAAGCTCTGCTGTAGTATATGTAACGTGCAGTAACTTTTTATACGTATGTAGCAGCTTGTATGACACGCATGCGTTGATAGTTCTCGGTATCTATGTGTTTGTCGTGTAGCACCAAGTTTAGCCTGCCGTGCGCCATGTTGACTGGCTAGTCGTAGCATTTTCGCTACTCTCATTTGTACAACGTTAACGCTTTGAACTTATTTAATACCATCCGCTTAAAACCTTGACACTAATGTTCAGAATTCAACAGTTAGTCAACGTTGCAAATGTTGCTAATTCTAGTTTTTATGTGTGCAAAATGACTATCAATTGTACCAGCTATAAAGACGTAGCTAGCTACAATTGATTTTTTTAAATTTTCCGCTAACCATAAGTCGGGTGTTATTTATGCCATTAAACATGCGATAGGCGCATAGCCGATAATTCAATGCCTACCCAATCCCTTTACTATGATCACGTAGGCCCCTAGCGTCGTCACCACGACGCGGCTATCTCAGTTCGTGCAGCAGCATAATTCTCTGTGTACTTTGTTATTGTGTTTTTGCAGGCGGCAGCAGAGTATATCCCAGAGAAGGTGAAGAAGGCAGAGAAGAAGTTGGAAGAAAACCCATATGACCTTGACGCATGGAGCATTCTGATTCGAGAAGCACAGGTTTAGTGACACAAGAGTTGCATTCCTGGGGTTAAGCAAACTGGGAATAAGGGGAGGGGAGGGTAGTGGGACACAAAATGGGACAAAATTGGTAGAAACCAATACACAGCATCCTTTTCTAATATGATTGCTTCTTCATATATTAAATAGTGTGGTATGTAAATGCATTCTTCTTCTTTAGAACCAACCCATAGATAAAGCAAGGAAGACGTATGAGCGACTTGTCACGCAGTTCCCAAGTTCTGGCAGATTCTGGAAACTATTCATTGAAGCTGAGGTTAATACTTTTTTTTTTTTACTTAGTGTGCATGGCTGGGAAAATTTCTGACATGATCAACAATGTGATTTTCACACAAACAAACTGTTTCTTACTTCAGTGATGTTTAAAGTCACAATTCTTGCTAAGAATCCCTACACATGGCTTCTTTTGTTGTAGTTAACAGCTCTACATTGTAGAGTTTTTGTTCAAGTATTATATGAATGGTCTTGAGTAAACACGTTTTGACATCTGAAAGCATCTACCCTACCTGTGAATATCCTACCATTTAAAGGACCTGAATTGAACACAGATGTAAGATGGTGTAAAACAGTTCAATTTGTGAAATACTATAACAAAGGGTTAAATTTGTCAGGACCTAGCTAGGGTGATTAAGAATTGTGCCTTTAAACACAAACAAAGGGGAAATTAGCTCTAACCATTTCTTTTTCAGAAAATTCTTATGTTCCCAGGATAAAAAAAAAAAAAAAACGTTTTTCTGCGCCAGTTTAAATGGGGTAAAGTGCATTTGTTGCATGTTTGATCTGCAACAGTATTAAAACTATTTTAATGGTATTGGAGTGCATTAGCCTTTTATTCACTTGTCGTGTCAATTTATTGCCTCCTGTGTCATTTCTTTCGGTAATTTTATAAACAAATATTTTGATTGTGTGGCCTGTTCTTTCCTTGAGACATGTCCTCCCCCCTCCTCCTCAATATATGATCAGTGACCCATTTGCTTTATTGCCACCCACAGGCTTTGCTGTTATGCAATCAGCCACTGATAGGATGATTCATTTCCCCCTTTTCCCATTACCATTTTTGCTAACCCGATGAGCCTGGTGGATTTTCTGATGCCCTCCCCACTTTGTCCGATGACCACTGCAATTGGTGTTAAACACATTGCTTGCACAAAGTTGCAAAGTGTCATCAAAGCATCATTATTGGACCCCTAGTTAAGTCCAGAGTGTAGGTCTTGGAAATTACCACCTCTATGCTGCTGTATGTTGAGGTTGCATTGGTTGTTGTTTGTTGTGTGCTTGATCCCCTGTGTGCAGCTATCCCTGGACATTATGTTGGGAAAATGGTAAAGAAACACTCTGCTGCCCTTTCCCACTGGACTTGGCTTCTCAGGAACTGTTTGTAATCATTTAGATTTGAAAACAGCAGGCACTATCTGCACTTGCCAGTAAAGCATCAGTCAATTACTGATGATGATTTGTGGATCATAGGGTGTAGGCATGTAGCACATCAAAGAGACAGCTCAAATAAAGGAGACTGGAAGATTTAAACATATCTGAAGCTTTGTTTTTTTTCTAGAAGGCCTGTAAATTGTTGCAGGTGACACATTTGGACAGTGTTAAGCTAAGAGACACTTTTTTAATTAGGCAGTTATTGTTTTGTAATCGTTATTGGGTGGTTGGGGTAAATCTAAACTAATTAGCAGATATTTCAACGCACTCATTAGTTCTGGGAAGCATGAAATGTACACAATAGAAAAATGTTAGGAGTTAGTCATGGTTTGCATTGTCAGATGATGAAACTAGGTTAATGTGCCACTTTTAATCAGGCTCCCAGAAAATCTGTATACACAACTCAAGACAGTTACAGTGGAAGTGTGTAGAAAGGGGCAGGGGCTAGGAATCAGAGTTAAATCCCTAATAGGGATAAACTTTTTGGCCAGTGAAGCTGATTCTGATTTGGAGCTTATTGTACTTCAAATAACCAAATCCCTTAAATTAGAAAAAAACATATATATTCACTTACATCATCTTTTTCTCAGTTTTCCCCTGTCACCATATTAGCATTAGTATATTCCCACTAAACCTTAAACCAGGCTTTAGTGCAAAGCACAAATTAGATATTAGCTCAGCATATTTGCATAGAGATTTATTTGCAGAAACAACACACTTGTTATCTAAACTGGCTTGTAATTACCATTGAAAATTTAAGAACAGATAGTGACATTTCAAAGTAGTATCAGATCATATTTATTTGTCCCATGATGGGGAAATTTACAGACACCTGATAGGTTATTTTCTTAGTTAATGCAACATTTGTAATTCATAGTATAAAGACACCTCTTATCTGGTAAGTATGTGGATGAGTGCTAATATTTCCCCTTTCTTGGAACTACATGTTAGAAGTAGGTCAGAATATAAAATTACAAGCCTAAAATGAAATTCCTCATAGTCTTACTCAACCCAGTTATGCTAAATTCTCCATATTCAGGTTTTTTTTTTTTTTTTGGTCGGGGTTTGTTCAGAGTACAAAGCCGTTTAGCTAAAAAACATAGTCTATCCTCGTTTTCTTGTGTTGGAGTGTGCACTTTTCAAAACCAAATGAGATTTTACAAAGAGCTCATTTGCAAAAAAAGAAAAAAGCTGCACACCAGGAACATTGCACCAAGCACAGGCAGAGAGGGAGAGTTGAGCTCTCACACATTGGATTCGCTGAAACACCCTGTGGGGTATGAGAAAGTGTGACTTTGGGTGAAGGTTGCCGGCACATGTTGACTGACATGATTGTAGAGCATACCGAGGCCAAACGTCAGTGGCTGGTCGGATTATCTCAGGTTACTTATTTGACATTAAAATAAAAAACTCAGTGATTTAGAGAAAAAACATTTTTCAAACAAAGAATAATGACGATCTTATCTCTTGAATTTGGGATACTGTGTCTCCTGAAAATTGTCTAAAACGATATTCACTGCTTGGTTGTGGAAGTAGTGCACATTTTCAGACTTGCTAACTGCAGTGTCGATAGATTATCATTCAGATCTGTTTGTATTTATGGCACATGAATAGAAATTGGACATTGGCGTCTCAATCTTAGTTCATCATGATTTGGAAACTGGACTATACTGCTTCCACTTAAGAAACTGTTGGTTGGGGAAATTTCCAGTGTAGTCATGAAGATTTTGTCATTATTACCATAGTGATGTCATTTAAATGATCTGTTTTCTGCCTTGATAAATTGTCCTTCCCCTACAGTAGTTGTGTAATTAAGTTTTTGATTATCCAGCATGTTTATGTGAATTTTCTTCCATCATATCATATTAAAGTAAATTCACAGTGGGATCACACAGATGTGTTTAACTTCTTTTCTGGTAGGGATCCTCAGTAGATTATGTGCTCTGAGTCTGTTATGTAACTTGCTACTAAAGACTCTGTCTTAAAAAAGCTTATATGTACTAATGTAACCCTCCAGTAGCAGCATCAGGAAGGTCCTGACTCATCTGAATATTTTATACCCATATCAGAATCTGCCTTGTGCCTATCGTACATCGTCTCCATTTCAGTGTAGCAGACGAGAACGTTGAGCTTTGCATCAGATGTTGACCACGTTAAAAATGCTGAATCGGTGTCAGCTGAGTCCTTGATTGTATTTCTGAGGCATTCAATAATATTTTCCGGCAAATCAGTTGATTTCTTGGCTAAAAATACACATTTCTATTAGGAGATGAGCTTTCTAAACTGCACACGGCTCAGTAATTCTTAGAGAGTCACTGTCAGCTTGGCCTCTTTTTTTTTTTTTTTTTTTGTTAAATGAAAGTAAAAGCATCATGTGATACATGTGCTATGGCAGTGCCTGGAATGTGCAAGTGATGTACGTCAGTCTATTTTAGGGATGATCTCCTGAAGGCACTCTAAACTGCATCATATCTAGTTTTTACTTTCTGGATAAATGTGGCTCCAGTATCATGGCCTTTTCCTGTGTTATTGGCAACTCAGCACTTACATATTTTGAATCTTGTTGCTCTGTTCATTAGTTACATAAATAACTAAAACAAACTTTTGATGTTGATTTATTTAATGAACCCTGCACATGTACTTTTTAGCATTAAATGCTGGTGTTAAGTAACAGTTGAGAAATGACAGAATTTAAAGGGAATAATAAAAAATGCAAAGTTGTAGTCACAATATGTGAAATGCATCACTACCAGAAAAGGTTAATGCTTCTTCCTACTTTTGTAGATCACATTAACATAAACACAGTGGGATGGGATCAGTCGACATACAAACAGCTAATACCAGAGAAATGGCAGTCTCTTCTGTCTGTGCTGCACGATGCTGTGTGTGTGTGTGTTGGCAAGATGTAATTCATTTCTGCAACACTGTTTACAGAGGTAACAGGCTTTCCCAAGGCTGCGAAAGGAATTGATTTAACTGTCAAATACTGTATTTATTGAGGCGTCTTTTCAGTAATTTCCCTCAGAGTTAATATTTAAATTCTGCTCTTTCTGGTCTTTTTGTCAGGATTTTTTTTTCTGTAACAAGGTCACTGGTGCTTTTCTGGGTCATGTGGCGCAATCTACAAAGAAAATAAACCCCTTTTTTCTTTTAAAAGTAATTTGTCATTCTTGTGTGAATTTCACTTTGTTGATCGTGTGTGTATGAGTGATCCTGTTTGCATGAACGCATGTTTCCTTGAAAGTAGAGGAGACTTCTGAATTAACATTGCATTTACACTCTTATTTGCAGATCAAGGCAAAAAACTATGACAAGGTAGAAAAGGTAAGTGTCCATCACACTCACAAAATCTGACCACTGGTGAAGGCTCATCTCACTGTTTCAAGTGGACTAGCCATCCTCTTACTATAAGAATTCTTTGATTTCCCCAGAATAAGCACGCATGCTACTCTTGTGTAGATTAAAGTCATCAGTATCTGAAATCTGGAAATTACTGTGAAAGGCATGTCGTTTGGTCCGGTCAAGTCTCAGAATCCCCAAATCAAAGCCTCACAAATTGAGAAATTAACAAACAGGAAGTGTGCAAGTTTTGACAAAATGCCATTTAAATGCCTCTTAAGTATGAGTTGACTCCATGATCACTGGTTTGCCACCATCTCTTACTTTTTAGCTACTGTGGTTTGTGCTTCATCAATGTTGACAACACTCTCTGATATGTACCTATTTTTAATTTCAACTTGAATGAACTTGACTGTGTTCAGTGGAACCTCTGGAGTGGTTTGCTCTTGAGTCCTGCTATATCTCACACTGTAATAGACTCTGTGAGCCTTGATTTAAAATGTCAGTGATGTTCAGTATTTGCCTGAATGTCAACTCGGCGCACACACTGTGAGTTTGGAGAAGCTCCCTGAAATGTGGGCCACATCTGAGGCCTGTCTAACAAAGCAGGATAAGTGGAGTGCACTGACTGTGCTGAGGAGACCCCTCCCTCCATGTAGGGGCATATGGGCTGCAGGGAAAAAAAACCCTGCTTTTCTGGCTTTTCCTCTGTGCACTTGTTAATCCTCCTACATGGGATCTGCCACTAATGATCAGCAGGCTAGTTTGAGCACAGGATTATTAAACCAAAGCAATGAAACACTGAGGGTGGGTGGTTGTCTTGTGTTCACAATATGAAAACACGAGTGTTTGTGCCGCTGTTGCACTTATTGTTAATCCTTCCATCCTCTTGCCCCTGCAGTTGTTTCAGAGATGCCTAATGAAAGTGTTGCACATCGACCTGTGGAAATGCTATCTCTCATATGTTCGAGAGACCAAAGGGAAGCTGCCCAGCTACAAGTAAGAGAACATACTGCACAGTGGGATGAAATGAAGGCTGCAGACGTACTCATATACTCCAATATACGCATTTTACTTAACACCGTTGTTTTCATCCATTCAGAGAGAAGATGGCTCAGGCTTATGACTTTGCCTTGGATAAAATCGGCATGGAAATAATGTCTTATCAGGTACACAGATCTGAAGTATTTGTATGTATTGTGTATATGAGTCTCTGTTGACTGCTGTTACTCAACAGCTGCTCTTGTCTTCTCGCAGATTTGGGTGGACTACATCAACTTCCTCAAAGGAGTGTAAGTATTTTATCCTGTAAGATAATGAAGCTTAAAACTGCGTGAACCAACTCTAAAGTGACATCTGTCTTTGTTGTTTTATTAGTGAGGCTGTGGGCTCATACGCAGAGAACCAGCGAATCACTGCTGTACGGCGGGTTTACCAGAGAGGCTGTGTGAACCCCATGATCAACATAGAGCAGCTCTGGAGAGATTATAGCAAATATGAAGAGGTGGGAGACTGACTGACTGGTTCTAACTACATTTATGCACATAATTAGTTTAACCTTTTAAAATGTGAGAGCACTGGAGACTGATGGACTGTCTTCTTTGTTTTGTTGTCTCCAGGGGATCAATGTGCACTTGGCCAAAAAGATGATTGAGGATAGAAGCAGAGACTATATGAACGCAAGGAGGGTTGCTAAAGTGAGATAATCCACACACAGTGTCACAAATATCCACTGGCTTGCTCTGGACCCTTGTTTCATAAATTGAAATCAGCCTTTCTTTGTTATCTAATTTAAACTGTTATGTGGTGTGTGTAATTCAGGAGTATGAGACTGTGATGAAAGGTCTGGACAGGAACGCTCCCTCAGTTCCTCCCCAGAACTCCCCTCAGGAAGCCCAGCAAGTGGAAATGTGGAAGAAGTACATCCAGTGGGAAAAAAGCAACCCACTGCGAACAGAAGACCAGACTCTCATCACAAAGAGAGGTGACTATTCATGGTCAAGATAAAGTGTGTTGTGTGTTGTGAATTTGTATTGTTTTACTATATACACCTCCTTCTTGTCTCCAAATGAGTAAATAAATATGGTTGAAAAGGCTGGTGACACATAGAGTACAGTGGGTCTTTTGTCCTGTAGGAATGCAGCCACTAGAGGGTGTTGGTGGACATTTTTTATCCCAAGTTCTTTTCATTAGTTGTGATATTTAACGCAGATTAGGTATTGTCATCAGTTGCTGTCCTGTGTTGTGTTACAGTGATGTTTGCCTATGAGCAGTGCCTGCTGGTGCTCGGCCACCATCCTGACATATGGTATGAGGCAGCACAGTACCTGGAGCAGTCCAGCAAACTGCTGGCAGAGAAAGGGGTGAGAGATGAAACCTGTCCGACTCTGGATTTATGTGAACTTGACAAAAAACTTCTTCAATATTTTTGAAATAGATCAAGCATGGATATAAAATAGCTGTATAAAATGTTTGCATACATTTTCTTTCTCTCAGGATATGAACAATTCCAAGCTGTTCAGCGACGAGGCAGCCAACATCTATGAACGTGCCATCGGGACTCTTCTGAAGAAGAACATGCTTCTTTACTTTTCATTTGCTGACTACGAAGAAGTGGGTGTTCGGCTGCTTATTCAGAGTGACCAAGACAGTGAGAGACACTGTGACTCATTAACGTATCTCCTTCACTGTCCTCACAGAGCCGCATGAAGTATGAGAAGGTCCACAGCATCTATAATAAGCTGCTCGCCATCGAAGACATCGACCCCACCCTCGTCTACATCCAGTACATGAAGTTTGCCAGGAGGGCGGAGGGCATCAAATCAGGTCGCACCATCTTCAAAAAGGCTCGGGAGGACGCACGCACACGTCACCATGTTTACGTGACTGCAGCACTGATGGAGTACTACTGCAGCAAGGTAAAGACAAACATGACCATGTTTAGTTTATATTTGACCAAAATCAATTTTACAAACTTTCTTTTCTATAAACCTTCTTCATTTTTTTTTCCCCCGACAGGATAAATCAGTGGCTTTTAAGATTTTTGAGCTTGGTTTGAAGAAATATGGCGACATTCCAGAGTACATACTGGCCTACATTGATTACCTCTCACATCTTAATGGTGGGTTATCTTTCATAAAAAGCACAGAATATATGAAATGCATTTTCTTGAGTACTTATCTGATCTAAGACGTTGTCTTCTCTCTCCAGAGGATAACAACACCAGAGTTCTATTTGAACGTGTCCTCACCTCAGGAAGCCTGTCACCAGAAAAGTCAGGGTAATGTCAAGCATTGAATAAGCTGTTAAGCTAAATAAAATCAAAACCCCTGATAATGTTTGTTGACTTTGGTTCTTCTGTCGCTCCTCAGCGAGATCTGGGCTCGGTTCCTGGCCTTCGAGAGCAACATAGGAGACCTGGCCAGTATTCTGAAAGTAGAGCGCCGGCGTTTCACTGCCTTCAAGGATGAGTATGAGGGCAAAGAAACGGCCTTGCTCGTAGACAGATACAAGTTCATGGATCTGTATCCCTGCTCAACCAGTGAACTCAAGGCCCTTGGATACAAGGTGTGTATTTTTCCTGATGTTGAGGACATAAGATACATCTCTCTCTCACTTGTTGCTGATATTAAAATGGCTTCTGATGGTTGTTTGCAGGATGTGTCTCGTGCCAAACTGGCAGCGCTGCTTCCAGAGACTGTGGTGGCACCGTCTGTGCCTGCACTGAAGGACGAAGCTGACCGTAAACCAGAGTACCCTAAACCTGACACGAATCAGATGATCCCCTTCCAGCCACGTCACCTTGCCCGTATGTAGTCCTTAAATACCCAAACTCCACTTATTGTTTTAGATTCATGCCCATCACATTTTTTTATTCTCTCATCTACACTAACTTTTGATGCATAAAAAGATCCATTTATAACGCAGCCTCCTGTGTTTCTCCACACAGCTCCAGGTTTACACCCTGTCCCTGGTGGAGTCTTCCCAGTTCCCCCAGCTGCTGTTGTTCTAATGAAGCTGCTCCCCCCGCCTACGTGCTTCACTGTGAG
Organism: Selene dorsalis; assembly: GCA_900303245.1. NCBI lineage: Eukaryota > Metazoa > Chordata > Actinopteri > Carangiformes > Carangidae > Selene > Selene dorsalis. The sequence goes on along the minus strand of OMNW01011411.1, from coordinate 55,860 downwards.
TAGCGGCAGCTGAATGCTGTCAAGCTCATATTTACTGGTAATGAACAAAAGATGAAAACAGCAGGATTTTTTTCTCTCCAGGCAAAGACTTAAAGAATATGTGATTGTGTCTTGCCGCAGGGTCCCTTCGTTCAAGTGGATGAGCTCATGGAAACTTTTAGGAGATGCACACTTCCTGAGAGTAAGTTGCTTTTGTCAGCACTTAAGAGGTTTCCAGAGCAGAGTGTCTGTTTTTAGCCGCACTAGCAACGTGGCTCTGGTGACGTAAATATCGGTCAAATGGTCGGTCACTCACCCTGTTACTGGCCCAACACTGCTCCAAAGAAAACTCTCTGTGTTAAGATGTTACTCTCTCCCCTGTCTGATATGTCACTGATTCATTCTCTGTGTCTTCAGCTGTTGATGCTGCTGTAGAGCTGATCACTGGCAGACAGCCCGATGCAGGAGGGGAGGGCAATGGATCCATGGAGAACCATGCTATTGCCAAGTCACTCAAGAGGCCTAATGCGGACTCCGACGAGGAGGATGACAAAGGAGCCGTGGCTCCGCCCATACACGACATCTACCGTGCACGCCAACAGAAGAGGATTCGATAAAATAAAAACACATATTGAACCCAATCAGAATGTATTCTTAGTAGCTGGTCATATGGGGTTAAATGTACATGTCCATATTTCAGAGTGTCTCACAGATTATACATCCTTTGATGTCTGTACAGAAGACGAGCACACATACGCGCACACACACACACACACTCGCACACAGTCATACATACAGTACGCACACCTGGGTGTTCTTGTGGCTTTTGTTTGTTACAGTTTTTATTTTTAAAGACTGACCATTATACTGTAAAAATTTTTTAAGTCAACTATTCATTTTGGCACACAGCTCAGTTTTGGCCTTGTGATCTCCCAGTGATGGCAAAGTGGATTTAAGCTTTTTTTAGATAACTGGAGGAAACACAATTGTTTCAATAAAAGTGGGGAAAAAAATCAACCAGATTTGTTGTCGTTTTGTTTCTGTTGTTTTGTGACTTGACTTTCTCTGTAACTGAGTGGATGTTTTTATGTAGCCTCTTCCTTTAGCACAGCAGTACCAGGTCTTATAACTGCCACTAGATGGCAGTGTGACACCAAACTGTTGGTCTGAAAAGTTCATTCACCCCCTCCTCCAAGTTACAACATAATCTCAGCCTTAGCTTTATGTATTCTACAGAGGGTAAAGATAATATGAAAAGGAGTCTGGATTTGTGCAAACAAGATTTTATGAACTGTAGTTGTGAGAAAACCCCTTAAACTTTACTAAATGAAAATGAAATGTTCATCTTACACAAAGAGCATTTTTAATATTTGCCAGCTGCCAGTTTCGCATTTCACTGATTAAATCATTATTTGTCTGCCCAGCCCGGCCTTTGTTCTAAGCCTGCGCCAGCCTATCTCACCTCTGAGCTATTCACAGGTAACACACATGAAACCGTGTACACAGAACACCTGTCTACTGCTGCATGGTCAGAAGTCTAAATTCTGCTTTCACATTTGCACTGTTTGGAAATATCTGCTCACTGCTCTTATAAACTACAACTCAGTGTAAAAAAAAAACAAACGTCTTTACTTAATGGATTTGTATTTCATATTATCTGAATAAGAAAATCATTTTTATGTGTTTTATGATGTAGTAGAGCTCTCCACTATGAGAACCTATGAAAGAAAGTAATTGCATGACTCTTTTGCATTTTGCTTTAATCAACAGAGGAAAGTACCTCTCATTCGAATTGATAAGCCACTGTTTGCATTTTAAACTGGGCTCTTGAGTTGCTGAGATCAAAGTGTGTGTGTGTGTGTGTATGTGTATGTGTTAGTGGAAACTTTTTGATGTAAACAATGGCAAAACATGGGAAACAGAAAGAGACTTTCACTAACGCTGAGCTACAACATTATTTCCAAAACTATGTTTTTATTTCAGGGGACAGTGTGTACAGGATATCGGTTTTACAGGTTAATTAGTTGACCATAATTAGTGTTTCATAGACACATTTCTGGACTTTCAGTTGTAGCGTGTACACATTTTATGTTTCCAATTAAAAAGGGTAGTTTTACATCCATGGATGAATTTCAGCTGAACTTTTATTAGAACCTGTTAAATCGTGTGTGGTTTAAAGTCAGTCCAGGAATGCCCGTCTCACCTGGAGATGTGGAAGTGATTTCCTCTGCTGATTAGAAGCAGGGGGGTACAAAAACCTTATTTGAAACAGAACCTTGAAAATGCAGCTAAAACGCAGCTAAGGTTTTCAGTAAGATTTTTTTTTTTTTTTACAAACATCTGTTTTGCTGATTTGTAGCAACAAACACAAAACCCCAGAGGGCTGATTCTCATGAATGCCTCTGACTGTTTACTACAGCACATCATTAGACTTTCAGATTCCCAGGTTCAAATTTCCGTTTGATGGTCCCTCAGACTGTGCATCGCACTGTATATGAGAAACCACAAGAACAGACACATTTTCTATTGCTAAAACTGTTCCTATTGCACAAGCACGAACATCCACTGAGAAGCGACATGCAGGCTTTCAGACAGAGAACGCCTTCAAGACGTATCGCAGTGTGACAACATTTTTTTTTAAAAACACTGAAGAAAAGTAACAGTCTCACATACAGCTGACATTTCATGTTAGTGTCCTGCACCAAAGAAAATATCTAAAAAAAAAAAAAAAAAAAAGTAAATATGTCCTTAAATATTGCAGCTTATTAAGAGTCTCTACAATTCAAATTCACATTCTTTTTCAGTAGTTTCACCTATTTATATACAAGCAAATACAATCCACTGACTATACTGCACATCAATGCATCAGCTTTTCCTCTTGCATCTCTACTTGTCTTTTTACATTATAATACATGTTTTGGGGTTTTGTTTTGTTTTGTTTTTTATGTCTCATAAATATTACTGTAGCAACATGTTGATACTTGACAATCTATTTCCAAAGTACTGAACAAAAATCTCTGGATGGCCTTTATAAAACTGTCCCAGCAGTCTTCTCTTTTCTCTGGAAGAGAGTTTTGGGTCCTCGTGGACTCTGCGGAGTAATGACCACAGTTCCTCTTTGGTGGTTTTCTGTGCATTTTCAGAATAGGCCTTAGCACTCTGTCTTGTACAGTATGTCGACCCTGCAGTGAAGAGAGGTGGAGAAGCAGAATTAGGTGTAGGAAAAGTTTATCTTTATTTACTGCAAAGAATTTCTTTCAACAATAAGAGATCAATGCACAAACCTGTTATCATATCTGGATCCTTCCCTTTCACAATGTTCATTATTCTGTCACTGACCATCTTGTGCAAGGAGACAGGAATCTGGTGGAAAATTGAGCAATAAAGAGACATTTAGCTTCTATTTACTTTGATTTAAAGATCCACAATGTTACAGAGTCACAGATGTGATTTATGAATTTTCTTTCCTGTCATGTCCGATGTCTGATTGGTTAAAAGCCTGCTTCTGAGCAGCCTGAGTGAACAGCACTTTATCTACCCTTTGCCTGAGGTCTCTCGCAGAGATGCTGATTGTACTCACACTGTGAAAGAGGAAAACTAGGACTCTGACTCACTTTGAAAAGATCACAGTGGTTATCCATCATGAACAGAATCATCAGGTCCACCTTTCCTTTGGGGAGTCTTCTGCTGTAGACAATGGCACTTGAGAAAGACCTCTTCACTGCCATCCTGTTCTCAACCTGACAGGGAATGATTTCCAGTCAACAGCAATCCAACGAAGACATGCTCAAACACACATACAAGATGCATGTGAATGCTCACCTCTTTGTGCAGTTTGACCTCCTGTGGTCGGGCTGCAGTGGCCATGAACCTGAGCAGTCTGCGCAGCTCCTCCCTGCTCCGTGAGTCCTGCAGCTTCAGGCTCAGCTGCAGAGCCTCCAGAGCCTGCTCCTGTTTACCATTCACTGACAAACAACCAGAGAAAATACAGAGTTAAAAATGCTGAAAATGATCCTGTGTGACTGAAAGTAAACAAGGTAGCTGTGATAGCTACCTAGTCTTACCCAGTAACTCCGAGATGCCAGAGTGGATGTCGAAAATGTGGTTGCTGAGCAGCGGCGGCTGTTGCGTGTGTCCATAATGTTGAGCCAGGACCTCGTAAAGCAGCCTCTTACACTGGGCCACGTCATTTGCACAAGAAGCCAAACCTCGACTGACCTCAACCACTAGCTCATCAGGCAGAAACTCTAGACAGTCCACCGCCCCTGACATCCACTCCTCAGCCCTGAGGGATGAGAAAGTAGAGTGATTTTTACCCAGTCAACAGACTGAACAAAGTCAAGCAACTGTGATAGAGAGACAGCAGGAAGGTCAAATAAGCTCTTGATTTCCACTGTTTTGGAGAGAACTCATCAGCTTCTGCCAGTGCAGCATCAATTTAGTCATTTGCACCGCAGTGAAGTGAAAGAAATGTAGATTTGGTATAGAATATAGACTTTTGAAGGAGGCAGTGTAGGTTTAAATGCCTTTGAGGACTTACTGTGCTTCACTAAAGGCCTTGAGGACCTCTCGGTCTAGGTAGCTGGATGTGTACAACAGGTCGGGGTCACTGTCTGTGCCATGCAGGGGAGTCCGAGAAGTGCCCTTGCCCTCTAACAAGTTCTCCAGTAGGGGGAGCTCTATCAGCTGCAACAGCCTGAACACTGCCTGCTGGTGCCACACCTCATCCACACCTGTAGAAAAACATAATGGTCTTAGGTGCGCAGCATGGGCACAAAGCATGACTAAGCATTTACTGCACGTAGGCCTGTCCTGTTTTCCGCATCTCATCAAACAGAGGACAACTTACGCTCTTGTGAGAGGCCAAGGTTGATCATCTGAGGGGTGACGGTCGAGCTGAGGTTGAGGTTTCCCAGCACGTCCTCCATTGATTTGTCTGTTTTTACAGGGGAGTGGGTGGAGTAGCCCAGCACCTCTTGTCTGAAGAGTCACATAATAACAGCAATCAGTGGAAATGATTGAAGAGAGGGCAAAAAAAAAAAAAAACAAACCCACAGACTTATTACAGGAACAAATGAGGCGTCAGGCTGCAAATGTTTTCTAGTACATGTGATTCTGTCTCAATTTGCTGCTGCTTTGATTATAGTCATTTCATATCAAACGGACAAAATAAATGCGCAATTTCACGTGTTAAACAGTTTCTGATGACCACTAAATAGGATGCGAAGTTTTCTTTTTCTTGTTTACATTATTCCCATTAAGACTTGAACTGGCCCGAGCTGCAAACGACAAAAGTCTAATTTAGCCACTCGAGCACGTGGCTCATCATCTTCCAGTCAGGGGATTTTATGGTCTAGTCCAGTCAGGAGCTGTCACTCTCACTCTCACGACAACATCAGATTAGAGGGGAGCAATCACAATGTCCTGAGGCCACATGTTCGCACCTCATCTGTAGAGCATCCTGCCTGTCTAGCTTCAAAATAAAGGAGAACTGATTGACTGACGCTTGTTTGCTTTCTTGTTGAGAGTCAGATGAGATAGGATTCAACACTGTTATGATGTCTCATGTTTTAGCTTAGCACAAAACACAATTTGAAACTTGAATAGGCCACACTGACAAACCAAAAGTCAGTTTTACACTTCAGTTTTAAAATAAAATATAAAATGTTAGCAAGACTTGAGTCTTTGTGCTTTATGCATTATGTTGACAGTACAAACATGAGAAGGATCCTCCTCATGTAGCTCTCCCCGTGAAAAAGAATAAAACATACTGGAGCAAGACCTTTAGTGATTTTTGACCTGTTATGTCTTTCTTTTCATTTAATGACTCTTTGATTTTGCAATTTAACTCAGTATTTGAACAATCGTAACACTGGTAATGAAGGAGTTACTGGAAATGAATGGTATCACGACATGTCTGGATGATGGAGGTTCAAGAGTCTCATGTTATGCCTCACTAGTTTTCAGATGCCGCCTGTCTAAAGTCATTTTGGATTGGCCAGGATTAGCTCCTGGCGATCAGGAGAAAGGAGAACAAAGCAAATCAAAAATGAGATCTGAACATGTTGTGACATTAGTCTGTACCTTTCACGTGAGGGGCTATAGCTGTTCTTGTTTCTGTTCATGCTCGGTGAGTCATACCCGCTCTCAATGGTAGTAGTGGAGTGAGAGTTGGCGTTGGTCAGTGATGATGGGGAGCCTGTCGCCGGGCTCAGGAACCTGTATAAACTGCAGCTACTGTCCTCAAACGTCGCTCTCTTCTTCTCCTTCCCGAATACTTTGACGCCCACTGGCTCGAACACCCTCGAGTCCATCAGGGCCTGGCAAAGCCGAACAGCCTTGAAACGAGGCACTGACTCATCGCCGAAGAAACGGCTCAGAGTGATGTGTGCCAAAACCACATCCACTGCCTCTGAGCCCAGGAAGCAGTCGTGGTAGGACTTGAGGTTGTGGCGCCGGCGCTTGACCTCCACATGAGTGTGGAGATTGGAGATGATACTGCCCCAGATGTAAGTGGCCCGGAAAGGCTTCCCAGCCATGCCTGGTCCTGATGGAGTAGAACACAAGCGAATGAGTGGATGAATAAAGGAGTTGAGAAGAAGAAGAGGTGATGACCTCTTCAATCAGCCAAGATAATGTAGCTTCACTGACATTTCATAAGATTCGCAATTCAAAAGCTGCACAGACTTCAGCTACCTGGCAATGGCAGCGCATAACCATTTAACCATTTAGTCAATCCACACAAAAATAATTAGACAACAGTGTGACATTTCATAATCAATTAATCATTGAGCAATTGGAAATGGTTGATTTTCTGCTTTACTGTGATTTTAACATTGTAAATCAGACTGAGACGGTGCAAACAAAACCATTAATCAGTTAATGAGAGAAAACAATCATATACAGTTAATTAAGAAAATCAGATAGAAAAAAAAACATGCTGAAAATCAACTTTAATACATGCAGACGCTATAAAACCTCAACACAACTAACCCAACTTCTCCGAAAACACTAATCCTTTTGGTTGAAGCACTTATTAATTCACGCCTATCTCAGCTTTGTCCATTGTCTGAGCCCTTTCTCAGAAACTACAGAGAATTGTGCTCTGTCTTTACCAAACACACACTCCCTGTCCTCTGTGTATCGTCACATAATCTGAATCTGAATTTGAGTAACTGGACGTGGGTGTAACAGCGTCTGGTCCAGAATCAATGCATCTCAAAGGGGAGGGGGGGGTTAAAAGCCAAACCCAATTTCTTGTGAAGAATATTGAAAAGCTTCATTTTTAATTCAATAGACACTACTAACGTTTAAGAATCAAATGCCAGCGTCAGTCGGTGTAGGTTAAAGACCATAGCAGACGTCAAATGAAAACTTTCCTGCTATACTCAAATCACATACACAAGGAAACAGTGACAATGAGCATATTGTGAGCATCCTCTCACAAGAGATACCCTAATATGTTCCTGTTGTATTTTCCACTGGATGAGCTGCATTAACACATAAAGCAGTGGGGTGGTTCACGCAATCAAACACTGATGCGGTCATCGTTTTCAGCCTAATTCAATCTGCCTGTCTGTGTTTGATGGGTTCGATTTGTGTCACTTGCCGTGAGCCAGACCTATGAAAGAAAGTAAAGCTGACCTCAGTGAGACATTACTGTGGCTTTCATCTCACCACAGGAAACATTTAAAGCCTGTTGAGCAAATGCTAGGGGAGGATCTGAGAGATCCACTGAGGCCAGAGGCCATAAATCAGGAGCTTGACAGCAACAGCAGCAGCAGACAGGCTTTATGTTATGATAACACAACATGACAAATACAATTAGTGACCCATCTGTGAAAAGTGAAAACAAAAACACCCCGGGAACAGGACAGCAGCAAGCAGATGTTCGCCCGTGTTGGAGGAAGGTGTGTGGTATCTTGGTGATCTGCTGATTAATGAGATGCATCCAAGTCATACTGAGAGTCCCTCTGGGAGAAGAATAAACCGGGCTGAACTGGGGATTTGCATATCAGGGAAGAACAACCTGAGCCATGGCAGCTGTTCAAGGAAGAACCTTTAAATTGTTTTGCATGAATAACAGGGATCATGAGAAAATTCAATAAAATATTTATTCCATTCTCCATTGTGTATACAAAAACAATTGTGAGAGGGAAAACATATTTTAGTCAGTTAAGTCACTTGAACTCACTAAATGTGGGATTAATAAGAGGAATTGTAAAGCTCTGGAGCAATTAGAAGAAAAAAGTGCATTATCAGGATGAAACACTTGATTTAGGAGTTAGGGGCCATCTGGAGAATCCCATCAGGGGTTCCTGGATTACCAGTTACACAATTAATCCGGCTCTGATCAATATCCATTAATGCTTGTTCAAAGGGGTAAAATGAGGAAAAAAAGAGCCGGGGTCAGGTGTGGGTTAAAACAATCCTGGGAACCCGGCTCTGCTCTGTCACCTCTTGTTGCTTGCGCCAAATTGAGATGTGAGCCTAGTTTGCTTAGCTGACGCCTGACGAGGTCTCATTCCCTGTGATTTTGGTCCTGCGTGAAAAAAAAAAAAAACAGGAAGAGGGACCGTGGGACGATGCAAGAGGGAGCTGACCTGTGTTTCAACCAAGGACAACAGTGCACCGTGTGTTTGCACACCGGCGGAGGTAAATAATCGCACAGGGAGCAGCTCAGACAGCACAGAGGGACCCCACACCCCACCCCACCCCTCCTCCTTCTCCTCCATCCCGGTAGATACAACTCCCTGAACCTGGGCTGTAGCAAATACACTTGAAAGCAGCCTCCAGCAAAAATGCACAGATCTGCAGACATCAAACTCTTAAAACACCACCGTGGCACCATCAGACCGATCGCAGCAGGTCGATAACAGCCGGCGGCGGATACCTTCATACCTGCAACATGCTGAGACCGGTGAGAGGAAGCGATCGAGCCGCAGGACACGGAGCGGACACGCGGAGCCCCTATGAATTTGAGCCCTCATATCCTAATAATGATATAGAGTGTATGGTGGCCTATGGTCTGCCTGTGTTTCAACACCAACACTGCGCTGCTGAGTCTGCTCCCAGCACGTCACACAACACAAACACTGCTCTTATCTGCCTATTGTGACTATAAATAAATATTTATTAAACTTAACCATTAGTCTATCACGAACTCTTCATACAAAGTGACTCATTAGATATTACATTAACTTTCAAAACTTTTTTTTTAAACTTCAGTTACATTTTAGTCAGTAGATGAAGTAGGTGAATTTAGAGTAGAAACAACATCCTAGTTTTAGCATTATACAACACTTTCTATCATAAATAGTTCATTATAACACATGGATTTGTTACATAGAGACCAATAGTTTCTGTCAGGTCCAAATCAGCAGCAGCAGCAGCGACACAGCCATAAATGTTTGTGTTTCTGAAATCCCATCATCACAACACAGCTGATCACAGAGCTAAATAAACCTCGGACATTATTTCAATCAGAAGAGGAGATCAGCATCATTTTAGTGAGTTAAATTGTAGCAGTAGGAATAAATTAGTTTTACCTGGTGTTCGGTGCATGTAAACTTCCTCCAGTAACAGTAAACACAGCCATTCAGACCCTGTCTCCTGTCTTCAATTCTCAATGTGACGCACGCAACTAACTACAGTCAAACCATCGAAACCGGCCCCTCCCACTTGCATATATTATTCATGTCCCAATCAGCGC
>OMNW01011411.1:11176-39510 GCA_900303245.1 Selene dorsalis | reverse complement strand
CCCTCTTCTGTTGCTGTACCTGCCACAGCCTGTTGAAGTGATCTCATTAACATGCAGTTTTAATACACACTCACCTTCAGGACTTGGCCTATGTGCAGTTTGTGAAGCAGACGTTTCCTGTTGTCAGTGATCATCCCATCCACTCTTTTCATATGTGGCAACAGCAACTCATCTGAAATATCGCAAACCAGATCGACCGATTGTTATTTCTCTGCTGTGAGTAAGAACAAAAATGAACCTCAAAGCAAAAATAAATCCACCCACCGTTTGCCCTCTCGAGTGCTGTCATCACATCTTCGTCTAAGGCAATGCTGATAAGCAGTTCCACAAAACTCTTGAATGTCTCCTTCATGGTCCGTGTGTTGAGGAACCGGGAAGCAAACGGCACTGGTGGGTTTAACTCTTCAGTGTGTGTGTGCATGTGTGAAAGAGAGAGGGACGGAGATCAATAAGATGTCAAGAGTCAGTGAGAAGCGGCGCCTTATAGCTCAGTGGGTTGAGCAGGCGCCACCCTACGCAGAGGCTACAGTCCTTGCTGCAGCCGGCATCAGGCGGCCCTTTGCTGCGAGTCGTTTCCCCTCTCTCTGCCTCCCAGTTTCCTGTCTCTCTCAACTGTCCTATCAATTAAAGGCAACAAGCCCCAAAAATATACTTAAAAAAAAAAGAATTCAGTGGGAATGGAAAGAGTCTAAGATCACAATCACAAAAGTTGCACCCCAGCTAGATTTAATGAGAAAAGTCACAAGGCTTCTTTACCATCATCTTCACCACCTTCTTCTGCAGACGATCCCGAGGCAGCAGGTGAAAACTCCTCCTTCCATTTCCTCCTCTTCTTAGGCGGGGGCTCTGCCCTTGGCTTAAGCTGTTTGGGTCGGGGCTTTTGGCTCTGGGAGACTGTGGAAGGGTTGGCTGTCAAGCCTAGCAAGGTTTTCACCTGAACACCCCTGGGTGGCAGAACCAAGAGAGTTACACCACTGCAGAGCCATGTTAAAAAAACAAAACCCCAAAACATTCAATACTCTTTGGCATACCTTAGTGAGTTCATAGGCTTGCAACGTGGCTTCCGACTACAAACTCGGACATACTCCCTTTTGTTAACTGTGTCCAAGAACTTCACATACACCCTCTGGTACATGGTCTTGGCGTCACCAAAGTATCCAAGATACTACACACACACACAAAGAAAACAAAAACTAAAAACTTGTTTCACATTTCACAGACTAAATTGAATGAATAAATACTCATTTACTCATTCACAGTGTTGGCCTGTCTGCTTTTACTTACACTGTTTGTGGCTGAGAAGACTCTCTTTCCATCTCTCAGCTCAGGCACAAATTTCTGCAACAGAGCCTTTTGGACTTTCCAGATAGCCGGAGGCTCACTCCCTGCTTTCATTGTAACCTGGACACGTGCGCATGACAGAGGGCAGAGCAGGCTTCAGTATGTAGCAAGAGTTGTGGTATAAGAATATGAAAGAATGGTGTGTGAGAGCAGGTTTGGTATTCATTTTCTCAAGTGGGCACCTTCAATGCCAGATATATCATTAAAATAATTAACAACACTCCTACAAGGCCAGGGAGTTCAGTTCTAACATGCCACATTCAACATTTAACACAAGCAACCTCACCTACATAAAAATCTCCCCAAAGCTAAATTCTGCTTAACACCAGCATGATGTTTGTAATCATACAATTTCCATCCATGTTCTTTTCACATCATACCTTCAAATGTTCGATGTCTTCGTTCCTGACAACAAATTCGTCCCTCTCCCTGTACATTCCCTCCCCTCCGCTGTCTGACAGTTCCTCGTCAGTCAGTCCCTCGATGGCCACGCTCATCAACTGCACGGCCAGCTGTCCTGGGAGGATCTCTTTGGAGTTGTCTTTGGCAGCGAACGCAGTCTCTCCTGTGATGGTGTTTGCTGGCAGTGGCGGAGTGGCTACCTGTGGTAAACAGGTCTGGGTGACAGTGTGTGGCATGGTGGGGACTTGGTCTGGCTTCATCATTGATCCAGGGCTTTGGTTATCTGTAGAAAGGATGGTATATGAGTATATAAATGTTTAAAAAAATTCTGAAATGAAAACTCCATTTGAGTATACATGCAGATAATAAAGATATTCCAGACAGTATTTGCTCAAGAAAAAGCTTTTTCCCTTTTTTCTTGTCAGATATATCTTTGTGTGATAGCATACAGCTCAAATGTGAGAGAGAGAGAGAGAGAAAGAGTTGAAGCCTAACTAGTTAGTTGGTGCTAAATATGAACTCTGACAACACAGAGACATTGCTTTGCAAGCTTTGGCAGGGTGTTATTACCTGTCCTGGATTTGCGATCTGAAGACTCATCCAGAGCCGAGAGGGCAGAGCTGATGCTGTTCCTCAGGGCCTGATTCTTTCCAGTGTTCTCCTCCTCATCCGAGCTGAACGATGGCAGCGTTTCCAAATTCTTTTGCAGATCCTCATCCAGGCGTTTCTGTTGAGAACTCACTGTTTGAGTATCCTGGGGGATCAAGGGCCCTGGCAGCGTCTGCAGTTTGGGAGGCAAAGAAGTCAAAGTACACGGTGGTGGTTTGGGTGCTGTGCATGGCTTTCTGGGTCGACTGATAGTTCGCGTAGGACTTGCTGAGTATTGCTGTTTGGGACCAGATTTGATGAAGTCGAGGAAGGAGCCAATGAAGCCAGTTTTGACCTCTGGCTGTTTCTCTTCCACTTCACGGATCTTCTGCCTGATTCTCTCCTGCTGTGGACAACCATCATACACGCTGTGTGAGGCAGACGGTGAGCTGACATCACTACCCCTTGAGTTTTGCCGCTTTGCCTGCCCACTGCGCTTGGCCACTTTGGACTGCCCGTTGTCATCTTCAGGACCACCTGGTTTGGTCAGGGACTTGGAGCGAGCCTTCTTTTTGGGAAAGTCTTCATTGCCTGGGCACTCTATGAGGCCATCCTCTGTTTTAATACACTTGGCATTCCCTTTGACTCTGCTCTGTAGACCTGAGGGATCGTACACCTGCCCAGCTAAGTGATAATCATTCTCAGAGCTTCCTCCATCTCCATTTGTGTGGAGCTCAGAACTGCTGTTGTGGTGAACAGACTGACCCTGTGAGTCTGTGGCCATATGAGCTCCATTTAGTGTCATGGTCAAGGTGTGGGAGTTAGTGTTGGTGATGATGGGCTGTTGTGCTGAGGAGAAACTAGGTGACATGTGCCTTATATCCACAGTCTGGTAGTGCCCTTTAGAATCAGCAGGGTTCGCCATCACTGCCATTTCGGCCTCAGCAGACGATGCAGCTTTGACAAAATCTTGTGGTGTGACACCACAGGCTGCGACCGTGGCAGCCAGGATGTCGTCAACATTTGACAAAATATTTCTGTCGTCTGCGAGGAGCATTGAATCAGGGAAGCAAATGGAGTTGAGAGCAAAGTGGTTCTTGGCATCATTTGACTGCTGATTTGCCGACTGGCTGTAGTGGTGTTTGGAGGAATCAGGGCATCCAGAGCTCTGACCTGACACTACTGTGCCCTGCTGAGTGTGGGTTTCAGTGACAGTGGGGCCCAGCAGTTCCCGATCCATCTGAAGATACTGGACATGAACTGGCCCCAGACCTTGGGGCTGTTGAATACTTTGCACCGATACTACCTTTGAAGGGTTTTGACTGTGGTGGACAATGGGCTGCTGAAGCAGAATCATCTGGTTCGGCTCAAGAAGAACCTGAGAGCTGGGGACTGTGATAAATTGAGTGTGGGCTGCCTGGGTCTGGCTCTGGGACTGATTGTGATTATGGTGGTTTTGTTGATGTGGCTCAGGGGATTTGAGTTGGAGAGGGAGCTGCTTGAGCTGCTCTGAGCTCAGGGGTATATGTGAAGATATAATACTGGAGTTTGTAGTTTTTGTGTTTGCAGTGTCCTGGTCATTGGCACTGCTTAGGTGAATGTGCTGTTGGCTCAGAGAACCCATCCTTTCATCCTTTACCTGTGCTGTGTGTGTGTGACCCAGTCCCATGAGCTGGTCATCAGAACGTGAATTGCTTCGGATAACACTTTGTGTTTTGTGATGATCATCCATTTTTGAAACAACATAGATGACATTGGGAGCAGCCATGTTGTTATCTGCTGCAGAGCCCTCCAGAGATGCCTGTTGGAGGGCCTCTAGGTCCTGGATAGGAAGATCTTCAAGTTTCTGTTTGACATATGTTGGCTTTATGTCCTGTACTGAGGATCTGACATTATTTTGTAAGGCTTGAGCAGATGAAGAGTAGGTAGGCAACGGTGCAGACATAACATATTTATGGGGCTGTGCTTGTTGCTGGGACATAGCGTCATGCGTTTTACCTCCCACTGAGGTTTGCATGAGGTTGTAGTCCTGCGCAGAATTGGATGTGGCTAGATTTCGCACACATGTGGGTGGGTAAGAGGAGTTAAGGGATTGATTAAGGGATTGTCCTGTGGCATAGCTCTGAGACTGAGTCACTGGAGCCTGCCCCTGTGACTGAGATGTAAAAGTCACATTTGGGGCACCCTGAGAGTGGGATGCGGGGTAGCTCTCAGAGAGATTCCCCTGACACAAGCCCTGTACTTGTGCTCCATATTGGACCTCCTGTTCCCGGCTCAGGCCAGGACTGGAGGAGTAAACAAGAGTTTGACTAACAGTTGACACGTTACCAGACTGGCTAGAGAGGGAAGGAAGTGTCTTATAAAGGGATGGGAGTTTGTCTGAGGTGGAATTGGAGGGCTGTGACTGTGTGTGGGGGGTGATATAAGTTTGAGACAGACTACTGGACATTAAGCTTGGCAGCTGGACTGACTGCTGGTTAGCAATCACTGAGTTCTGGTTCTGGCCTGGAGAAGAATATCGCTCAGGTTCTGTCAGGCTTTGAGTGTGGCTGTGACTCTCTTCACCCCCAGCAGAGTGTGGAGCTAGTTTGGCAGAGCAGTCCTTAGCCTTCGGCACCGAAGTGGAAGAATAGGCTTGGGTTACTGAGTCTGTTTTGGGTTGTGGAGTACCATTGACCCCCTGAGAGGAATCTACCCCGGTGGAAGGGCTGCAGGACACTGGGGTCTGACGGGATGCATCCTGCTGGTAGGACACGTCCGTTTCATTGCCAGAACCAAAGTACCCTGGTAAGGAGTGCTCTGAGCTGGGCAACTGCTCTGAGGCCGTGTGGGTGCTAGAAGGCCTCTGGTGGTGTTTGATCACACTACATTCACGCTGAAGAGCTCTTTCAATGGAGCCGGAAAAAACTGTGGCTCCGTAGGGTTGTGTGGCACCATGAGGGGCAGGAAGGGTAGAAGGTAGCAGGCTGAACTGAGGCTGTAACAGGTGGGGTGCTGACTCCTGGGCTGAACGGTAAGTTGAGGACTGAACAGGTAAAGCAGAGCCCAGAGCAGGAGCAGAGAGATGATTGAAGGCCAGAGCACTAGGAAGAACTGTCTGGCTTGATTTGAGATGAAGAAGGGGGTCGTGGTGAGAAAACAGGCCATTGGTGGCGGTGCTGAAGGCAGGATCCTGGAGAGCCAGGGAGGGGTTGGTGGCATAACTCCTGGAAGGGTAGGCACCAGTGTGCTGATAGGACGACAGAGCAGCAGGAGAGGGGAAAGTGGCAGTAGAAGGCAGGGCGCCAGTCAAGTACAGCTCTGTGGTGGAGGAGTTTGTACCTGTGTGGCACATAATAGACAATATAAACACTAGACAGACAAAGTGAGGGGACAGAATCTGAACAGAATTTAAAAAATAAAAACTCAAATTTGCACACACAAAATACAAAACTAGTGATACATCAAAAACTTTGTAATTGTTATTTTATGAAAAAAGTTGTTTAACAAAAGTAAAATTGGGTGGTATCTCAAAGACTAAATGAGTGGTTGTGTTCTCACCAGCAGGCCATGAAGGGGGTCTAAAAGGAGGAAGCAGTGAGGCACTAACAGGACCAGCCTGAAGGCTTCTAGACTCCATGGCTGACAGGAAGCTCATGATTGAGGTCTCAGAACTATTACTGTTAGAGTCGAGTGTTCCTGACGGTGAAAAGAGGAAGAGAAAGATGATCACAGAAAGAGACATTGTCAACAAGGATGTTTTGAATGAATAAGTTCAACAGCCTAAAGCACTGTTTAATTACAGTTTTGGTTTCATTTAGTAAGGTTGAAAATAATTTTCCTCTGATATTGTAATACATGAAGGTGGGATGAATCCGACAGTGCTCAAAACATTCAAAATGTTTTATAACTGTTTTAAAACGTTCATTTCAATTAACATATTTTTCTGCACACATCTGCATTTGGCCACACCTATTTGAGAGTAAATATCAGTATGTACGGCCAAAAATATACGCATAATCAGATGCCACTAACAGTAAGTAACAAAGCAAGGAGGACTGTTATTTAGCTAAGCCGAGGTCTTTGAGACAATGCTTAAAACATCTAAAACTCACCTGCTGCAGCAGGAAGGTGTGATGTAGTGTATGTGGGTAGCTGGTGGGTGGAAGTGTAGCTTTGCCGCTGGACGAGCTCTGCATCAAGGTGTGTTGCACCATAACTGGGGCTGCATGAAACACACAAACACATGCATGTGAGCAAATCTCATCTTCAGGAGCAGCACAGTACTCAACAAGTAAATAATGCCTCTTGACACACGGCGTTATTCCTTCTGCTGAGGCTTGGTCATCTACTGAGTGACAACCACCGCCGTAGGCCCACACCATATTTGCAGAAAATACAATAATAGGATCGTGGAGCATGCTTTGAAATAAAAATACTAGATTTAATTCATAGCTGGTTTTAAAGTATTCCTTTTTTGTTAGTAAGTAAACATCTGTGGATGGAGACGACAGCAAAACAGGAGTCACCTGCCTCCCTTTGCAGCCCCTTCAATGCTTGTTACACTCACTGATCACTGAAATTATACCAGATATTCATGTTCTATTATTAAAGACAGTTTCTTAGTCTAATCAACAGCTACAAACTACTAACCTGTGTTATTTCAGGTCACAACGCATGGAAAAAAATGATGTATTAGCATTTCTGAACATGTAAACAATTCATTCTTGGTAACATTTACTTGCCTAATCATTATCCAAAATGGATAATCAGAATAGTGAAATGATTTTTGTTGTTGTTTTGTTTTTTGTCAGGCAACAAAAACAATCATTTCTGTAACCTCATTTATCACTTTCAGTTGATCCTTGTGTATCTCCCTGTGCTCTGTCTTGTTATGTTGGAGTGTAAATGAGTTACAGACTTGTGAGATGCACAGACTTGAACATATGACAGCCTTCTGTGTTACTACTTTTATGTGACTTATTTGAAACAGATACTACAACTTTGTCATCGAGCATAATCCCGGTTTCCATTAGTATAATATGCTGTAAAACAAACAAAAACACAACGGTATTGAGTTTGCCTGAGTTGGAGCTCTGCAACTTTGGCAGCTTTCGCGGTAACTTTCACTGTGTTTTATGAAACATAAACTAAGTTACAAGACAGCACTGGTCTCCATTATGGCTCCTCTACAAAGAATTGTGGCACAAATAAACACAGACTTCGACACGTCGCCTCTTTGCTTTTGGGTAACAACACCGATAGCTGTGCACCACTTCTTTCAAGTGCCCTTAACTGACATGACTAGCATCGGTCGCTAGTTAGTTACCTATCTTGTTTTGGCTTTGACGAGCACCTGGGGGTCAAGAAAACTGATCGATAACATGCTAGTTTAAGCTGCCGGGCTGGTAAAATTGTTACAGGCATACAATAACACTACTATCTAGTTTGGACTAACTCTGCTCATGGCCATGCTGAGGAGACGGTGTGCTAGCAAAAACTAGCAAGGTGGGAGACAGTAACCAACGGCTAAGAAACCACTGACAACTCAAAGCCTCCACAACCCCGCTCAAATACCGACATTTCCCCCAATTCCCCCACCGACAAAAACACAGACCTCTGTACTTTTCTCTAAGAGCAAAAGTAGGCCCTCCATCACCGAAATTTCCTTCGGAAGGTGACCCGCCCTCTCCTTCATCTTTTACCTTGGCTTGATTGTAGCTGTGCTGCGGTCATAGGCCCAAGAAGCTACGGTCTGTGCTGGTGGAGCCAGCGCGTCCGCAAAGCTGGAGGTCGGGTAGTTCCTGTCCATCATCCGGTGAAAGATTCACTTCCCCGACGGAGCTTCGTGGAGCAGCGGACACACATCGTAGCAGCCCGGGTACTACCCACCGACCGACCGACCGACCGACCGTCCGTCCGACCGACCAGGGGCAGGCAGTCCCCGTCAGAGCAGTTTGGCAAAACCGTGAAGCTGCAGTATTCCCGACTGAAACCTCCCTTTTCCCCCTCAGAGAGATTTCGTTAGTTTTTGTTAATCACCCGTCTTGTAGAGCCGTGAAAGCCCTGCATGGTTTCACGTACCCATGTTATTAGGTTTCCCAGGATGCACCACAGACTTTGGCTGCAAGTTTTGTAGTTTTCCTTCCTTCCACCCAAAAGTTCATATGTCCCCCTGCTGCACGGCTCCTGAGATCATGCCGATACCAAAACTTTTCTGTAACGTCATGGAGGCAGATAATTGGTCATGGCCTGCCTCTGCTGGGTTACAGTGCTGGAATGTAACAGTTAACAATAGTTTTGTGCATACTATCATTAATTGAATTTTGTAACAATAATAATGAATAATTATAAACTGGGTCATTTTTTTAAGGGCCCTAATTGTGGATTTCATGTAGCCTATTTGGAAAATGTAACATGAAATAACTTTTGTGCAGCCATATTATTAAATTTTTTTTGTTATTTTGACAAATGTGCCATATGTTTGCTGTATATCCCTGACTGTATCATTTTATTGGCTGAATCCAGCAAATAAGGTGCAGAAATGCAACTTTATGTCTGTTAGTGGCATTAATTCAAATGTGATTATTATTCACAGAAGTCAGATGTGACTTTCATGGTAAACCTATTTTAAAATATGACAACCTCACATGGACCTCCAACATCCTGTGGTCTATTTATAAAGGCTTCCATATTTTAACATTACACAGGCTGTTTTATATACAATACAATAGAAGTTCAGGTTGACACGTGTAAGAACAATGATAGCTACAAGATGATTGTTTTGGACTAAAAACATTAACACCATTTCACAGGTGTTAACCACACACTAGACTCAACTTCCAGACTCATACACTATCTCACACAGTTCACAGATGAGACATGAAATAATTAAAATATCCATTTTATTTAAAACATCTGTACAAGGATTTCATTTCAGGTAGTTATGCTTCAGATCAGCCTTGACAAACAATCCCTCAGTAAATTCTTATGCCATTAAAATCTTTGGTAAAAAGTCATTTACAGTGACACAATTACTACTGAATTTGAAATATTCATTCAAAATGAGACAACAGTTTGTCTGTCTTTGGTTCAAATATGCTAATTGAGCTGTTGTTCTGCATCTTTTACAGCTGCTACATATTTTTTAAACTATCATATTCAGAACAGCTATAATTTTCTTGTACAACTGTAAAAAATAGCTTTTGAAGAGCTTCTGCCTCCATCTATTCATAGTTCATTTGACAATTAACCACAAGACAGATAAAGAAAGTAAAAATGACTTCACATTAGTAGAGCATCCACATTACTTTGTGACTCAAACGTTCAATTTCTAACACACTATTACTTCATGACACAGAGAGAAAATCACCACATAAAAAACAAAAGATGTAAATACACTCTTGAAAGGGAATCTGAACAAAGCAAAGCTGATAGATCAGTGCATCAACAACACTTGTATTATCTATAAAGTATCTCATTTATGGGGAAAAAATCAACAATCATGCCATCAAACGCATTTTTGTTGGGATAGTTTTCCCTCCGAAGAAAACAGAGAGACTCTCTGAGATTATTACCATTAATACTTATTGTGTTTGTGAAACATATTTCTGGTCATATGCTCATCCTACTGTATTGAACAACAACAACAAAAAAAACACTCCTTAAGAGAATAAATATTTCTCCACCTTTAAATTATTGAGTCTTCATTTTCATTTTGATAAAAAGCAGCAAACTCAGTAAAAAGCAACATAAGGCAGGGGTTATACTGCAAAACATTATCATATCAGAGAAAACAGCAGAGGCTACTACAGACCTACTACATTTTAGCACAAGAAGTCAAACAGAAAACCATCAGAAATGAAGGAGAAGAGAACTTAAAAACAAAAGGCAGAATTTACTGTGATGATGAAAAAGAGCAGCACAGTGAGGATATGAGTTGTATTGCCTGCGTCCGACTTCTGAAGGTACTACCGACGAATACTTCCACGTTGAGAACTAAAACCAAAAGTAAGAGAAGATGTTATAAAAAGATGTGTACCCATCTGTGACTGTATAATGGATTGACTGATTGACTGACTGTGTGTGTGCACAAGGAGGAGTCTGAAAAGCGAGCATAACATAACTGCAAATACAAATGCACATGCAAAGTGGAATTACCCAGGATAAGGAGGAGGCGGGGCGTCGTGCTGTCCACTTCTCGCAATTGCCTGCTCGTAGGACGGCAGTCCTGGGGGGTCCACTTCCTCCATAAGGGGTGGAGGTCCAGGTGGGTGCACAGGTTGTAAGGAAACCTCCTCCAGCCGTCGCATTATCAGAGAAGCATTACTTCTCCTCGGATGGGGCCGAATGGAACTGTGAGAGAACGGTGGACATACAAATTCATTATTATGAAGGTGTGCCCTACTTCATACCTGTTGAGGAAAACCAACTTGTGATAATATGTTACAGACCCCACTGGTGCTGAATGGTGTGACAAGAAGCAGTAACACAAAGCTAGACCAAGTGTAGAGCTGCAACAATTAATGCACTAACTGATTTGCAAAGTAAGACTATATCAAAAAGTGTGGTGTAAAGATATCTACACTAGCGGTAATAAAGAGGGTCTCACTCACCTTGCACGGCTGAAGTCATCTTTGCATTTGCCTTGACAGAAATACCAGACCAGTAGGCCAAAGATAACCATGGCCACTCCAGCGGCAATCAGTCCCACCAAAAGAGATGTTACGTCGACACGCGTGGGCCGCTTGTCCTTATCTGTGCATCAACACAAACCACAGAGCACAACAGGACAGTGCTGAGATCATTTGATAGTGTTTGAAAGACGTAGCCATCTAAACATTGCGTGACTGCTCCTTTTTTTCCATCTTCTATTGCATATTTGACCTCAAAGCAGACACGGGTACACGATAATGAGATCAAAACTAAATTCAGGTTCCACAACAAAACAAAACAGCTGAAGGTTGCAGAAAATGTGCATGACCCACAGTTTGAACATAAGCTGTTCCTGGGGTTGTAGACCAAAGCTACAGGGCACTGTCGAGCAAGTGGTGAAACAGGTTTGGAAAACACCATGGCTGTCCTTGCTACAGGCAACAGCGCACAAATAGTCCTTCGTAATATGCTTCCACTCTCTGTGTGTTTCTTGACACGATGATCTGTGAAACAAGTTCAGTCATGAGCCCCTGTCTCTCTCCCCGTCTCTTACCTGCGGTGTATTTCTTCCAAAAAGCATCCTGCCAAAAAAACATAAACATTATCAGTGTGGTGAATTGAGCTGTATGGCCTCTCTCTCTCTCTCTCTCTCTCTCTCTCTTTCTTTGTGCTCACTAAGTGACCACTCAGTGAGCTGCAGCTCACTGGACAGCATCACTTAACTGTATCTGGGATGTTTTCAAAGACCTCCCTGGCCTCCTCGTAATTGCACACTTCTTCATAACACTCCCGCTCCAGATTTCCAGGAACGAAGATCTCAAAGTCGAACCGGTTGAACAACAGATGTCGACCGAGGAAGGTTTTGGCATCCTCACCATCCACAAACACTGTAAAAGGAACGCGATGAAACAGATGAAATGATTGATAGGCAGAAGGCTGACAGACCTTATAGGACATCAAAACTGGCTGAGGAGGAGGAACTGCTCAGCAGAACATCTCGCACCTTTTTGCTCCTCTGGGTCTTGATTGGAGAGTAAGCTCCTCGTGCAGGCCAGATCTCCACAGGTGAGCAGTTGTAGGAGAACGAGCAAGTGAAACAACATGCTGATGCGTGCACCTGCGCGCGTGCAGCGGGTGGGGCGTTAAATGACAGTACAGAGGGCAGAGCAGGCCATTGGTAACAACTCCTACTTTACAAGACTAAAAGCGCACTTTCCTTCAACCAAAACAGCCCCAGGTACCAGTGTAATACTTTACCTATGAGGAAAAGTGGCACATAATGTTGGAAGGAGTTCAAGACCCTCAAAGTGAAACCAGTAGAGGAGCGGTGCTGGGTACGTGTCCCGACCTCGACGCTGATAAGATGAATCAGGAAACGTAGGAGCGAGTCTCACAAACAGCTGCTGTGTTTGTAAATTTCCTCTGAAAAAAAATTAACGCGATTCATAATTCGTCTTCAAAACACAGGACACCAAAGATGAAGTCGTCGCCAAAGTCGAACCAGGACAGTTCCGGTAGGTTTAAACAGAAAGTTTTTTTGTTTACTCTCAGCAGATGTGGCTTCGGCTCTTCTCAAACCACCTGCGCAGACTCAACCAATCGATCACGTCTACCTGGACAATAAGATAAGGAGTGTGAATAATACAAGTGGCCGCTAGATGGCAGCTGTAACCGTGAAAGCGAAAATGCTTCCCAGCAGGATTTCTCACATAGGAGTGTGTGAAATGGGATTACACATGCACCATCAGACTTGTGACTCTCTGAGTCAGACACCAACAACTGTAAACTACTCCTCCCAGTGTGAGATCATCTGTAGGCCTTGACTCCTAATCATACTTAACCTGACTTGACTTTCGGTTGATGTAGCTATGATTTTTAAACATAATTATTTATTGTGATTATGATAGGAAATTGGCTATGAAAAAGTATCTAAAATATTAAGGTAAAGATAGGGGGATGCCTTTAAATATAAGAGGTCTCAAAATATGTTTATGTGTGTGTGAGCTTAATGCTGCTGTATTTGTATGGCACAAAACAACAAACATTTAACACACGTTTGAAAAGACTACCATGTAGATTTATTAGGTCTCTAACACTAATGCAGGACACTTGTCATGTAACCTGTAGTTAATCTGGATAACTAATCTGCTGGAATGTAGAAGGTCGTTTTACTTTAATGACCCTTTAAACATCTTAAATTTGTCTCTTTCTGCCTAGGTGTATTTTTTTATTTATTTAAAATGTTGTAACATCCTATATTTTCCTGTCTAAATGTTTAGGTGTAGATAAGTGTAGTAACACACTGCTGTCCCAAAGGATCTTTGCATCAGGATTCTTTTAAAAGCACTGAGCATCATACGACCTCTCAGTAGCTGGGGAGATGGTGACTGCTCTGTTGTGTACAGGCCTTGTATGGGAAAAGGTTGTGTCATGGGCTCCATAGTCATTCTGACTGAGAAGTGGCTTCTCTGATGTAATACACTTCATTTAACTTTTTTTTTTCCACCAGAAAGACTGGTGACTACACCACAAGCAGCACAGAGCAACAGTGAAGATAAAAGCTTCTCATTCTGCCAAGCTCACCCAAAAAGTGTTTATGTTTCACACTCTCCATGTAAATAGACATATCTGTCTCAGAGCCTCTGGGCCTCTTGGTCAGTGTTTATGTAAAGCAGAGATAGGATGCAATTGAACATTATCTCACTGACTTCTGGATGGTACTAATTGAGGGGCAGTGAGAGCCCCTCTCTTGTGCTTGGCTGTGTCTCTGGATATTGTCAGACGCTTAGATTTACTCAAAGGAATGTCGATACGAAGAAAAGGGGTGAAGAAAGTGAGAAATTCCAGGCTTTACTCTGTGTGTAATGTCAGATGATATTGCCACCTCACACCACAGACTATAACATTCAAGTGATAATGATAAATGGTGTTTTACTGGTGAGGAATTCACAGTACTGTGCTAACACACTGAGGTTTTTCCTTAAACACAATGAATAGTGACCAGTGGCAGAAGAGGTGCACAGATTCTTTATGATAGTTTGTGCTCCCTGAAGTCTTTATTCCACTGCATATTTGTCATTAAGAGAACCCCTCTTACTCCATGTTATCTAGTGTAAATGATTTGGGACAAAAAACACAGTCATCATTCTGTGTAAACACATTTTAAAGTTGCACCAAAGCTAATGTGACGCCTGTCAAGTCAAGTGGATGTCCTCAGAGTCTAGACTGTGTTTCCATAGACTGTGGGAATTGTAGATCGTGGTATTTTAAACTGAAAAGACCAAAGATATTCACTTGATCTGTCTGAGACATGCATCATATTAACTTCAGATAAACTTCCAAGCAAACAAAACCATTACCATATCCACATCACCACCAGACTATTGCTTTAGGACGGTCTTTTGAAATTGTGAATGTATTCTTTCAGTAAGAGAACAAGTGCATGGCATATTTGGGGTTACACAATGTGAAAACTTCAATTATAAGTAAAGGTTTGAATTCTTTTGTGAGGGTTTACAAGCCTAAAAACTGCTGGTCGAATCTTAAAGAATTTTTTACATATTTTTTTTACAATTTTTACAATTTTTTTACAAATGTTAAATCAACTCATTTGCTTTTCATCACTGCACAATGGAGAAAAAACCCTCTAACTATGATAAGAAGAGGTCATGGCATTTACAGCAGATAGACCAACTTCACAACCACACAGTATTTACATCTGGGACATCTCACCTGATGGTCCATCCAAAAAGCAGTTACTTTAAGATAACTAGACAAATTAGAGACAAGGGAAGAGAGGGGCATCACTGTCCAGCATGAGAAAAGTAGCTGAAAAGCAAAAGCTTGCAGGCAGAAGGAGCAAACGTTGAGAGATGGAAACAATGATATAAAGCTTTGCAAATATTCTGTTAAGCCTTGGTCACATTAGTTTCTATCTGCTCTGCACTCCACCTTGCGGGTGACTGTGATGAGGTTGTGCTCCCGAGAATGTGTTTTGTGATTTACACACTCTGATAAGAGCTGGAGATGCTGCTCTCTGAGGACAACTGGACAGAAGTGAGCGGTGAGCCTCAGCAGACCTCTGGTATGATAGCAGAAAAAACATACCGCAGCAATACATGTGTACCACTACTGCAGTGTTCACAATAATGAGTGATACTCAGGACAGAATGAGGAGTGGCACAATACTATAAAAAGTAAACAGGTTGAACTGTGGCTTCATTAGTTACAAAAAAGGGTGCACTGTGGATTTGGGTGGGTATTCAAAGAGTGCAATGTCAGTAGTCTGCACTTTGTCAATTTGTGCTGATTTCATCACAGCCCCAGAGGGAGAGAACTCCAACAGACCCCTTTTACACCTAATGCCTAGGCTATATATCACTGGAGTTCACATCCTAATGCTTTGGACCGCTGCCTGAGAACAGATCTATGTGGGATAAATGGCACTTTACTATACATCAATGGGCAAAAAACAACACAATCTAAAAACTGCAAGTTTGAAGTCCTTGTTTTTTCACTTTTCTGACACATCAGCAGTGAACGAGTCATGACCACATCAGAACAACATATATAACCCCACTGGACGGTTTGCAATTTGTAGTGGCAGTGAATCAGCTTTCACTGCAAGCTTTATGTGTTGATGTTTCTTGTAATACAGCTCTGACCTAAGCAGACAGGGTCATCTTAAGTTCACATTGCTATTGTCACCCCTCATGTGTTCTCAGACAAGTGACCCTCTTGTTGCGGGTTATTCCTCACAGCTCATCTAATACCACCATGCTGTCCTTTAACTAAAAGCAGATGTTGAGAGCCGTGCCAGAACAAGCCCGCATTAAAGTCATTGTATGGCATTCTCAAAAGATGATAAGGTAACTTGTGGTGCAGTTGTCTGAAAAGACTGATTATACAGTATATGTATCATCCATTAATGGGTGAGTAAAGCTTTTGGCTGTTTCTCAAAATTTCAAATAATCTATCAAACACAACTTGCTGTGCTAATTCAACGAGAAAAGAAAAAACACACACACATAAGCACACAGGGGATCTTCACTGTTCTTTTATTGAATGAATATAAAAACTGATCATTTCAGTCTGTGAATCTGGAAGGGCCGGGCAGTCTAGACAGTTGGGTTAAAGTGGAATTAAGCAGAAGGTGATAGAGCTTGCAGACTGGTCTTGACGGTTGCTAGATTGGCCTTCCAGGAGCTGAGGCTGTCGAAGAGCTGCTGCCACTGCTGCTTGCCAAAGGTGCGGTGTGTGCTGTGGCTGATGGGGAGTGGAAACAGGAGAGCAAGAATGTTAAACTGACTGAATAAATGTCGGCCAAGGTGTCCTGCATCCTTGAAGAAATGAAAGAGCTTATAAAAATATGACTGAAAAAAGCCATGACTTTGTCCTATATTCAGTATGTCTATCATGTGACAACCAAATGAATATAAAACCGAGTACACTACATACTAATTAATAATTGAATTCTTGCAGCTTGATACTCGACTCAATTAAAGGAGTCAATCAATCCAGGAGCAATCTTCAAAGCACTGTGAACTACAGTGTTGTACGAAGAAATGTATTCAAGACGAAGCCTCACGTCTTAACACAAATACCTGCACTGTGCACTTCATTCAACACTGTAGGTGTGGTGGTGATGACACCATCAGTATCAGGACAGTTGTCTGATAATCCAGGTAAAGTACTAAAACTGGGCTGGTACCAGTTCTATAAACACTGTCACATGTAACAAAGCAACAGAGGTAAAGCTGTGCACAATAGTTTCATGGAGCCGCTTACCTCACAACAACTTTTCGCTGTGTCTGGTCGATTTTGCAGTACACCATCTTGGTCCGAACGGCTAAAAAGACAAAGCAGATGGGGGAATTTAGAGAGAGCAAAGGCTCTGACAGAAAGCACTAAAAGCTCCGCTGAAACATGAGTGCTTTAAGAGAGAGTGCATGTGGAGAATGAAACTGGAGACACAGCTAATCGTGTTTAATAAGGGTGGACAACAAAGATTTATTTGAGGTGAAGTGCTTTTACCGTCAATGACAAAAGCCTCAACGTCATCGGCTCCGATCTGCAGCTCCTGTTGCATGGTGTCAAAGGAGATCTCCTTGAATTCCACCGCCATGCCCATGAATGTCAGCAGACGCATCTTGGCCATGTTTTGCTCGTGAGAGAGGCCTGGGGAGCATCACGCAGGGATCATTAAGCACAGAACAGTCACAGTCGATTACTCCCGACTCCGGGAGTTTCCCGGTGATAATTGTTTCTACATTTAGGAGCAAACAGTCAGGGAAATCTACTCATTAACACAAACATCAATCCACACTGTCTGTTTGGAGAATCCATCCTACACATGCTTTTAATTACACCTAAAACTTTAGTAGTGAGAAAGAGACACACTGCTGACACACACACATTCCTGTGCTATGTCAACAGAGCACCACGCACCGGCTCAATATAAAAATTGTGATGAAAAAAGAAAAGAGCTGTAAAATGGAAACTGCAACTTCTTAGGCTAAGATGTGGTTCAGGTAGTGTTTATATGTACTTCTGTTTCAAATATATAAGTTGTAACAAGGCTGTTCTTACAATAGCAAAAGATTTAAACATGAGCCCTTAAAGGAAGAGGAGCATCAGTGACAGTGACGTATAACAAAACACACTGCTTATGAAATATATTCAATCATAATACAATAACATTGGTTTACTACTGTGTTAAGGAGCTGTAGTTTTCATGTAGTTGCAGTAAAGTAGTAAATGTGCATTTTTATTATTTATGGTACTTTTGAACAAGGTATTTGTACAATAGAGTCAGAGTGGATCTGACACCACTTTCACATACACTTGAACAGGAAATAGATATCAGACCCTAGTGAGATAACCCCACTATTATGTGTGAAGAACTAGCTAGTATCCAAAGTCGGGGCTACTTACCAAGAGAATCAATGAAGTCCTTGTTACTCTGGTAAAATTTAACGTATGCTGCTAGTTTTGCGCTCACAAAGATGGTTAATAGCTGAAAAGACAAAGGAAGAAGAGGGAGCCATTATACCATTACATAATCACAATCGGACATCTGCATTAATGAAGGTGGACAGTAATTAAAATGTTGTTAACAAAAGGAATGCACATCACACTGGTTTTCAGCTTCCTGGTTTGTCTTTGACGTACGCTGTGCTAAGTCATTAATACAGTTGAACTCAGCGTGAATTCATTTTTCAAATCTCTGTGAAACTGTGCACACACCCCAATCAAAAATATTTCTTTTCATAATCTCAACCTGTTCAGCCAGTAACGTTTCCTGCTGCTAATCATTACTGATTAAGATGTTATCCATTGCTGTCACTAACAATACACATCGAAAGTGCATCTAAAACTCCTCACGAAATTCTTGTCACATGACAATGACAAGTGGACAATCTACATATTCAAGATTGATATGGTGACATGTCACAGTGACTAGTGGAAAATATATTTTGAGACGTCATGTTTTCAAGGTAATTTCTTGTATATGGAGAAGATTTTATCTCATTTACAGCATATACATGGAAACCTTACGCTTCTTCAGTACTCACATCATGAATGAGTTCTCCCTCCAGGAAGCGAACAGGTTTCAGGGTGAGCAAGTGGTCGAACAGGAAAGTGTTGGGGTCTTTGAGAGCACGGACAATGCATCTAAACATAAAACACATGAATGGATGTCAGTATAAGAACTGTACCATATGTTGAGGCTTATGTTAAATGATAAACAACGTCTCCAGATTCACCTGTGAGCATCAACACGTGCTTGTGAAGCATTGTCTTCTGTGTAACTTCCCAGCAGTTCAACCATCACTTTTGCTGCAGCCTCACTATGAAATGAGTAAACACAATGTTAGAAACCTCACAACAGGTATGTATGACAAAACAATAACACATTTTACTTCTGATAAATGCCACAATATTTTCACTTCTGGAATAATATGCAGACCATATTCCAGAAAAAAACAATTTTACTTGGAGCCTTTATTCTTTTAGTTATCACAAATTGAAATTACAGGCATTTCACACACCTATCCCTATGAGCATTTACCTCTTTTTGCAGTCAACCAATGCTTCATACACCAGCCTCAGGAGTGTGTGCTTCTTCTCTGTGTTCAGATTCCAGTCAACAATCCACTTGCGCACCTAATCAGGGGAACAAACAGCTATCAAAATCTCTCTACAGCCAAAGAGATATGCTATGAAAGTGACAGTCTTTAAGGTCAGATGCTCCTGTTGATCATGGCGAATGGATATACCTGATCGAGGTCAGTGGGAATGAAGGAGATGGCATTACAAGTTGCTGCCACCTTGATGAGGCTACAGAAGACTGTATACCTCACTGGGGTGTTCTCATCCATCCCATGGAAGAGGTTGCTAAGCCTGTAACGGAAGAGATAGTCAGACGTTTGCACCAAGATTTTATCGACTTTTGTTGACAGTTACACGTTTGCCATTTATTTTGAAAGGTGGACAAACACTTTTACTATTTTCTAAGTTAAGGAATACTTTTTCTGCAATGTTGTAGAAACAACGGCTGATGAAGGTGATGCTGTGAGAGGAAGAAGTGCAAGGACTCACAGCTGCATCCGGAGGGAGGGTCTCTCTCCTTCACGGAACTTCACCAGTTTCTCACAAAGACTTTCGATGAGAGCCTCCTGCTTCTCTGTCTCCAGGATCAACAGCAGTGACACGATGCTGTTCATCACGCTCTCTACATCTGCACGGAGACACAAAGGCTGGGTTGTAAACAATGGTAGATTGTTGCCGGTATCCAGCTGTGTTCGTCACAATTCAGCCTTACTCAAACAAGCGTAATAAATAACATCACCAACAACTTCTTCGTCATCACCTACCTTTATCATCGTCCTTGAGACAGACATCACATGCCTCGATGATCTGAGCGAGATCAACATGAAGTCCACCTTCAGAGTTTTCCTCTGAGATATCAGCTCCTTTGGCCTTGATGTAGGCTCTCAGCTCTGAGGCCTGCACACAGTAAAATAATTGATATCAGTCAATAAATAAAATGTAGCAACACAAGGGGTAACCAAGCAACCAAGCTACATATATATACTGTATGCATTTTTGAAACATGAAGACATACAGCTAGTTATTCAGTTGGCATAGTATTTTACATGACAACACTGTTAAACCTAACTGTTTTAAATCACAAAATTATTTGTTACAAGTTAAGGGGGAAGGGGAAATATAAGAATTTCTACATCTACCTGTTGGGTAAATGTTTGAGCTACAGGATGCTTTACACGTCTGTTGTTATTTTTCCGTCTTTGTTTATCTGGACATCCAGTGTCAGCAGCAGCTAGCATTTTCAGCTAACTTAATGTTACGACTTTTCGACATGTTTGACAGCGTTAGCCGTATGTGAATTGAACTGAAAGCCGGAAAAAGCCACGACTGTCTTTATGTTTTACTCACACAATATAAAAAGTAAGTTAAATGACGTAGTAGCTCATAACGTGCTTCCACATACGCCAGCATTAGCATGTAGCTAACAATCGGCATGTACCTGTCAGCAGCTAAGCACGGTTAGCATGCTAGCATGCTAGGTTATCCGGTCGGATGGTTTCCACTCATCAACTCATCCGCAGGCGGAACAATGCAATGTTGGTTTTTAAAAGACAAACCTGGTCTTCTTCCGTAATGTCGATAAATGCTGGGACGCTCATGTTTGGTGATTTTGTGAGCCTAGATGATGAAATCCACGCTCCCACCACTGATGAGACCTGAGCGGAAAAGAAAAGGGAGCAGCGCCGGTCAAACTCTTGTTGTTCCGGGTCAAGTTGTTAAAGCTGCAGTAGCCGGAGGCCTACCTCAGAAACTAATGGAAAGGTATGTCTGTAGTCCATCTGCCTCTTTTGTTACGTTTAAAACATATGAGTACATTTCAAGATAAGCACCACTAATACAGGAATGAATTATAAGTTCAGTGAATAGCCCTGCTGGTGCCGCAGAGTTTCAGCTTTTGCAACATTTTTCTTTGGAGGTCAGACGACCACCTAAATATCTTCTAGTCACCCATCCTAATCATTCTTTCTTCCTGATCCAGATATCAATCTCCTCCTCTTTGGGAGATTAACCCTGGACATCTTGGATGAGAGTGAGGGCCTGCAGAGGTGAACCTGATCCCTAGCAGGGGTTATCTGATTGAACTTAAGTCCATCTGTGCGGACCACCAGAGCAGGCCTGCCTCACAGCTTTGCAACCCGGAAATGCTGCAGAGAGTCACGGGGCAGCACTCTTCCATCACCCACCCGCTGACCCATGGGTCCACAGGTCGGTCCTCTGTACCAAGTGGGATCCTGGGATTGTTACCATGGCAGGTCACTGTGTGATTGAGGTGAGTGAGGTGAAGAGGGTAAGTGGAACTGGAGTTCACCCTAAAACTGTGGAGTCAGGTTACTAACATTTGAGGTGTTGAACAGGCTGGAGATACTGTGGAGTTTTTTTCCATTTCAAAGCTGCAACCGACCGTTCATCTGTCACAAAACTATGGAGACACAGCATGCCATGTAATAATTCCTCGCTTGTCACATATTTCTCTCAGCAGTTACAGTTAGGGAACTGAACTTTGTTGCGTTCAGTAGCATAAATACCTTAAAATAGTAAGCCAAGGGGAACTGTCTTGTGGAGTCTTTCACCATAGTGGTGGTAGGATGTGTCATTCTGTTGGGAAGACAAGTGCCTGGTACCAAATCCCACCCTCATACGCTGTCATGTCAGAGAATTTATGGCTGCTTCCCCGCAAGTGTGCTTGTGTAACTCCAAGGCTTTCATTATCTGATTAACAGCTGTTGTCAAGTGCCTGGTGTATTTCAGGTCCAGAATAAGAGTTTTGGAGGCTTTGAAGCTCCAGGTGCATATGAGACATTGTTTTTGTCTTCTTTAAAAGGTCTTTAAAATGCCACAGTGTGTTATGATGCTTAATAACCCTTATAATATTTATGGCACAATGTCCAGAAAATAGCACAGAAAACCCTTTCACTTTAAGGAGACTGTGCCTGGTACGTGTATTAAACAATGATTAGTCTGTTTATATCATTTGAAATCTAACCTTGCAATGCAGTCTTCATGTGATGTATACATAAAGAGCAGCAGACAGTGTACATGTATCTTGATTCTAATGTCAGATTGGGTGCCTTACCATGTATTATGTGCATGATTTCATGCAAGAGCAATGTTGTTGCGTTTTTCTGAGATATTCTGCTTCTTGAGGTCACAGGTTCTAATGAAGTTCATCAAAGATAAATCATATCATCTTACCTTTACAAGAGAACATGATTTTTTAAATAAAATCCCAGTTCTCTCTTTTTCCTCTTTCCTCTTATCTGAGTCCACAGAGGGTTCAACATGTTTTATTAAGTCTATATACTGTAACTTCAGTGGAAACATTAATTCATTTATATACCTCGCTCAAGTATCATTTTCTTTAAATTAATGAAATTCTTGAAGCTGTAGCCTCAGGGATCCCATTTCGAAACAGAATTAGGGTAACGAAAAAAAAGCTGCTGTGAGAGAAGCTGAAGGATGATGATACATACAGTAAGAGTTCCAAGTGTTTATTCTTCTGTGTGTGGTCATGGTCATGGTCATGGTCAAAGGATGTCATTTGTGGTGTGTTTCATTTGTGTTGCATTATATTGAACAGTCTCTCTTGTATTTGCTCCATCCCATTCATATTAACGAGAGTAGGCTAAACAGAAATGCGAGTTTAACAGCACCACAAGGACTAGTTTCAACCAAAACTGACCATTATAACCTTCATGGAAGGAGGGTTTGTTGCATGATTCTTGTATTTGACTGTATTATTTTTTATCTTGGTGTTCCTGATAAGGCTGAAATTGCAATATTTTGAATATATCTAAAATGACTTCATCCTTCTTGTGATTGTAAATAGCACACATTGTCCCTTAATTGCTGGCAAGTTGCCTACTCAGCCTCCTCAAAGATAAATGACTGTGTATTAAGAGTAAGTTGAGCCCAGGTGTCTGCTTTTTCCCTGTCAGCTAGCCAAGCGGTATCCATGTAAACCAGTCTCATGGTCATCATCCAACATGGCTGCCTAGCTTCCACCCACTAATTGTCTGGTTCCCACAGTTCTGCCTGCCTTCACAATCTCTGAAAAATCCCCTTGCTCAGGCTCATCTATCAGCCAGTGACCTTGTCAGCCTGCATCGCATGAGTAACTTCCCTACTTCCCTAGGTGGAGCGAATGGCTTGTTAATTACTTATGAACTGACACACCCTCCCCGCACACGAACACGTACACACAAATACAAGAAACAAATAAACAAATGAAGCTGAAGTCTGAAACAGAGGTGAGTCAAGAGTCCACCGTGGCTAAAGGCATGCAAAATCCCATGGGGCCCATTTGATGGACTGTTATTGTACACAGCTGCACAGATGAATTTTGGCTCTTTTACACACTGCTTGGTTTTCAGATTTCTCAGTATTTAGCATATATGACTGTTCAAGTGTTGAAATAGTTAAAAAATAACTTCCGGAGCAAAGGCTGTTTATCATCTTGTCCCTCATTATCCCTATATTTAGATTTGGGCTTGCGAGCCAATAAACACTTATTTATACAAGCTAGTGTGTGCTTAATAATACTAAAAGTGCCAAGACAGTTGTTAGATCATGTTAAAAAAGAGCAGTTGTAGTCATTAACCTAGACTTTACAGTCCACTAGCTGCTGTACATATAACCACTGTCATTTATTCCCTTAATTTCCCAAAATATTTCACCACCTCAGAGCTGTAAAGAGTAGTTGATTAACTGGTCAGTCAAGTGACAGACTAGTAATTGGCAACCATGCAGCAGATGTAGAAAAAGTCTTTCAGGAAAAATTCCCCAACAGCTTTTTTTTGTCATACATGATAGTGAATTGAAAAACATGGGTGGACAAAATTGGATTTTGATGAGAGCATTTGACAATACATTTTATAGATTAATTAATGAATTTACCATAAAATAACTGTCCAATTAATGGATAATGAAAAAGTTCCAGTTGCAACCCTGAATTAGTTGTTGAAGTTGCTCTAGTGGCTTTTTTAATCTCTTTGTTTGGACCTTATCTGTTTCATGACTTCATAACTTGTTTCATAACTAAGGAAAACATAACTGGATTTCCTTATGTTTGGTTCTCACTACTTTTCTCACAACGTGTTGGAGACTGAAACCAGAGCTGAATATGAGTCTTACATTTATCTGGAGGCAAGAAACACAACGTGAATTGAATGGATATGTTGCTCTGTGTCTGTGGGTTGTTAAAGTTCACGTTAGCGACATCGTTCTCTCACAACAGCTTCATTAGCTGCAGACTGTAATGTGGCTGTGTATCTGCTGCTGTTTACAACCACCAATGCTCAGCTGCGTCCAAATAGAAAAATGCCAGATCACTCAGCCATAGGTGTACACTTGTCTTACTGAATGCCTGTGGTCTGCTGTGATAGCTGTTTCATCCCTGTGATCACTTATCTCTTCAACCACCAGATGATCAGTCACACAACACGGCTGTTTCACACACCTCAAGCTTAAGTGAAATTAATTCACAGTTCTCTTTGTTCGTTCAGTTAGAATTTTAATGTTCTTTTATTTACCTCCGAGAGATTACTTGGCTGAAATGTACCAGCCATCTGTAGCAAAAACTCACGCATGACCAGAGGGAGAAGGTTGGAAGTGAAATACCACTGTCATCTTGCCATATCACTTAATGACCAGCTTCATATCACACCAAAGACTGCAGCCATCAATCAAAGTGAGTTTGCATTTGTGGTGTTGACCTATCTGAGGTTTTTAATCCCTCCTATATGTGGAATGTGGATGCTCTGTTTCAACCTAATGGCAGCAAGAAAAAAAAAAAAGCTGTTACATTCTTCCTGGAATCCTGATGTTGCTGTCTGGATCGATTGAGTCACCGCAGAAGGACTGGAGCTTCTTAATGATGGAGTGGTCTCTTGTCATCGCAGTGTTTATGTTAGACACACTCACAGGCCAGGAGCAGCAATGAAATTTTTCTCAGGAATGGTCAAACAAAGATTCAAACTTATTTCCTCTGGGGATGTGTTGCACAATGCTTGGCTTGACACTATAGATGCCACATCTCACAAATATTAATTAAAAGCCTCTTCAGCTGTGTGACTCTTTGCCTTTGAGATACTGTTTGGACCGGTTTATCAGTGCTGATAAATAAAATGCTGAAGACTGAAAACAGACAACCACTTAAACTTTATCATTAACGAATGCAATTGCTCTGGCACAAGACTCAGTGCTTTTTTTTGCACAAGAGACATTCAGTGTGTGAATATCATAACAAGAAATGATATTTTAATTTGATTTAATTTAATCAACAAGGCAGGAAAACTATTTTGCGAATGAACCAAATCGTAAATGTTTTATTTCCCCTTGAGTATTTTTTTATACAAAAGCTGAAGTACTAACCTCACTCCAACCCTAATCTGAGAAAGTTACTGTAATGTGGCATTCCCCTTTATTCGAAAACTTACAGTCACACTCTGTCCTGGTTGTGGTTATTTGTCATCAGAGTCATCCTGTAAACATTTGCTTGTCTAGCCTCAGAGTGAGACTGAAGGGTATGACAACACAGCAGCTACAGAAACCGCTGGAGATATCTGAAATGTTTTCTGATGACTGCTTACGCCCCAGCCACAGCTGCTAGGGTGTGACAGTGTGGAAGAGGCTGTGGTTTACTGTAAAGAACTGATAATGACTGGCCTTGATCCTGACACACAGGCACCTGTTGGGATGAGACACACTGTGGATTGTTCAGCGACACTTTTAACACGACTGATGCACTGTGGTGGGATAATCATTGTTGTGATTCCAATATTGTAGATAATGAATTTTTTGATGCAGGTTTTCAACAAATAAGAGGTTGACGTCAAATAATTAATAATTAGCTGTGTTAGCAGAGCTTTTTGCCACAGTCACGTCATAGCCATCTGAAATAACAAACAGCTGATTGGGTAAAACAGTTCATAGCCTCCATAGTCAGATACATCAAAATATGATTCAGCTATACAATCCATTGAGCTACTTTTATTGGAGCTATACACTTCTGGCATCTGATTCCATATGAAAAATGGACTATAACAAATATGGAGGTGATTGATCTTGTAGCCACAAGATTGGCAGTGGACCTAATCACCTTAATATACAGATTAAAATACAGCCTGAAAAATCAGTAACTGCACTCTCTTAAAAATGATCAGATCGGTCATGCTTTATGTGTTTTGTTTTTTCAAGAGGCTTCATTCCAACAATCCAACCAACATTACTGTTTGTTTTGCCAGATCTTGATATGGCTTATTCCTCTGTGTTGTGGAGACTTTCATTGTCCAAAAACTATTAAATGCACATCACCGAGGCCACAGTATTACACTGGGTCACACGTTCCTTCATTATGACCAAGATAAACACATTCAAAGACAAACACTCAACACAAAAGTTTATTTTGAGTCAGTCCCATTTAAGCTCTTTCTCTATCATAAATACTCTGAAACTGTTCCCAACGTTTTCACAATTTGTTCCAGTCTCACTCAGTCTCTGTTCTAGGTAAAAATTATTTAGCTTTTTCAAACTTGATATATTTCTGCTGCAGATATAGGCAAACCAAAAAGGCGGACACGCATGACTGATTTTGTTGTTTTTGTGAAATTTGTTAAATGTAATTGAATGTGATTTTTTTTTCTTTTTACTTTGGTCTGACTAATTAATATAATTAATATTAATAGTTTAAAGCGATCACTCTTGCATCTGATCCAGTTTTTACTATGAGTGTGAATGAACACGGGAGAATAAAGATGATCATCAACATGAAAGAGAACTGGTGTGTGAAACATCACTGGACCAGTGTTGTGACACATGGCACATGAACCGTGGAAGCGCTGGCTCTCCCACAGGCCCTTGTTCTCTGTCTCTTATCTGCAGTCCGATAGGCAACACTTTGAAGAGTGCTCTATATGAGAGGGAAATGAAAAAATTGCTGATTTTGGTTTCCTATGTGAGTCATAGGA
Source organism: Selene dorsalis (assembly GCA_900303245.1). Classification (NCBI taxonomy): domain Eukaryota; kingdom Metazoa; phylum Chordata; class Actinopteri; order Carangiformes; family Carangidae; genus Selene; species Selene dorsalis. The sequence goes on along the minus strand of OMNW01011411.1, from coordinate 12,469 downwards.
AAGAGGGAAAGCCAATGGAAATTAAATTTCAGGTGTAATATGATGTAAATGTTTCTAAATGCATGCTTGTCACCTGAAGGACCAAATAGTGTTATGAGAAAGTATTGAGGGAGGACAGAGGAATATTATTCTGCCTCACTAACCATTTCCTTGAGGTCAGATGCAGATGGGAGGAAAGTTGTGAAACAATATGTCACTGCTGTTGTGTTTGTTATCAGTTTGTTTCCATACCCACATGGAGAAGTGAAGGACTGGGCTTCTTTTTTATGCCACAGTCAGCACTTCAAAACAACACCTGTTGCTCTTTGGAAGTCCTCTCTTGCAGCCTGTGGTGATGATCAAATCAAATCGTATCTATTTTGTAACTGATTACTAATGTTTTAGAAATGTAAATAAATCATGTCATTCTAAATCACAAGCGCGCTTGATTTAAAAAGCAGCAGCTTAATAAACTGTCCATCTTCAGATGCAGTAGCATGAATGGAGATGATTATTAAAATGGAAAAAGTAATTTCTTTTTCATGTGTCCTGCCAAGTCACATATCTGTGTAGTTTATCATGTGTCTCTCTGGCTGGAACAAATCCTTCTCAGATTCCCTCTTACTCATCATGCTGTAGAAAGTTTGACTCTAGTGTATTCCTTGTTAAAGGTCAAAGGCAGTATTGACTATTTCCCTTTGTCAGCACAGCGATGTTGCTTTAAACCCTGAGTTAACCAGAGACTGAGCTGTAGTTGGGGACTGCCATCCGTCATGGTGGCTGAAAGGGTTGTTTTCTCCAGGCCCCATCACCTTTGATGCATCCCTGCTAAAGACTCCGCTGGGGAAGGCACGGCCAGCATTTGCCTTGGCTCGGAGGTCTTGCGTACTCATTTGCTCTCCCTCTGATTTTTGGCAAGATACTTTCAATTCTGCCACAACCTTTGGTTCATGTAGTACATTATTTCAAGTTTTCTGTTTGTTTGCCGTGGGTGGACCACAGAAGGGTTTTTCAGATTGTTTTGCAAGAAATTAATTTTCTTTGCTACTATTTTGAAGTCAGCTACGTGGACTTCCACCGAATATCTGTGTTCCCCAGAGATACGGGTCTGCCTTTGCACTCGTTTATTTCCGAGAATAGAGTAAGTCAGAGAGCGTGTTATCTTCTTAATGACCGCAAAACATTTGGATAAATCTGTGTGTAGCCTTAAAAGGTTATGGCTCTTGTAATGGGTGCCATCAGATAAACTTGGCAAATGATATTGTCCCGTAATCCCTTGTTTTGTTTTGAAAAAAAGGGGGGGGGGGGGGGTGT
>OMNW01011406.1:11620-33495 GCA_900303245.1 Selene dorsalis | reverse complement strand
ATACATAAATAGACAGATAGACAGACAGACTCACTCAGTTTCACTTTGTTTCTTAAAGAATCTGAGGTGGGATATTGAATCAACGGGTCATCTAGTGGGGAAAGTTACAAGTACTTCTCTCTAAGTGTAGTAGAAAGGGTGGTCCTCACTTCATCTCCACACTTACCTGGAGCTCACTATGATGCCCATACAGGAATGTGTGTGTGTGTGTGTGTGCGCGCAAAAGTTTCAGGTACTATGGTATTGCATAAGAATCTAAATACCTGAAGTGCCTAAAACTTTTGCACAGTACTGTATATAATAAACATACACTTAACAGATACACATAAAGATGTGAAAAATTACATATGAAAACTTATGGTTATGCTTTTCAAGGGCTTTCTCACCACACTGTAGTTCAGGAGCCTCGTCACTGCTGTCCCAGCAGTCACTGTTGCCATCACACACCAATGACTGGGGGATGCAGTTCCCATTGGTACATGTGAACTGGCTGGGGCTGCATGTCTTGATCTGATCCTCTGCACAAGAACAGATGAAGACAATTATTATTTTGAAGACCCACTGACTGACTGACTGATATTCTCAAATTATAAACCATTGATTTTAATAAACAGACATATCATCATGCTCCCAATTGGTACATTAAAGGCAGTTAACCTACAGAAAACAGACAAGGAAATACATTTTGCTTATGATAATTATCATAAGGTACTGTAAAGAACTCACCACAGGAGGGAGGCTCATCTGTCCCATCACTGCAGTCTCTGATGGAGTCACACACCCAGGAGTTAGGGATACACTTCACCCCATCGCAGCGGAACTGGTTTGGAGAGCAGGTGCGATCCGCTGCAGTGGAGTAACACAGCAATGAAATTTCATAGTTTTAGTCCCAGCTTGTATCACATGGACATCTCAGCAGGAAGTCTCTTGTTCAACCTACCGCAGAAGAGGGGATTCTCATCACTGTTGTCTCCACAGTTGTTGTAACCATCACACAGACTTTCAGGGTAGATGCAGATGTTAGTGGTGTCACACTTCACCTGGCCAGCAGGACATGTCCTGTCAGCTGGAGAGGGCCAAAGGTCATAGACACCGGGTCAGTGGCAGCTCTCTGACTCTAAATACATGCTGCTTATTTAAAAACTAACGGTCTGGAGCATCTCAAAGGTGGCTGAAACAACCATGATATTCAACTATCAAAAGAGGAGATGACTACTCATGCAGAGAAACGGTAATCTGGCTGTTGCTTCATGTGTAAAATCAATCCATCAGTTAATGAAGCAAAGTCTTGATGAGCCTCATCATCACTCACGGCAGTTGATTTCGTCAGAGGTGGCGTTGTCCCCGCAGTCATTGTGGCCGTCGCAGACAAAGGCAGCGCTGATGCAGCGTCCGTTGGCGCAGCTGAACTCGGTGGCGGGGTTACAGGTGGGGAAGGGGCAGCCGCGCTCATCACTGTTGTCACCGCAGTCATCTGTGTAGTCACAGGTGTAGCTGAGCGGCACGCAGCGCCCGTTGTCACAGGTGAAGTCTATAGCTGAGCAGGTGTGGAAGGCTGTACAGGAGGAAACAACAGATTTCCTAAAAAAATCTCCAAAGTTGCCATTTTTATGCAATATAGACATGCACCATGCAACATTTTTAAATTACTTTTATGTCAATCATAGGTTGTTCAGTATCAGATTAAATTTCATTTCTTACCACACACTCTCTCCAGTTCATCCGAGTTGTCTTGGCAGTCGTTGACGTCGTCGCACTTCCAGCGTGCTGAGATACAGTTACCATTGAGACAGGTGAACTGCTCTGGCTGACAGCGTTTCCCTGTGTCTTTGATACAGTCTTTGCCGTTGTTGGCCAGATACCAGTTCCCCTGATGAGGACACTGACACTCTGGGCCGGTTGGACCTGCAGGAAAGATTAAGAGGTGGTGAAGTTGGTTACTGTGTGTCTCTCTGTGCCTGTGCCTGGTTAACTAACATTCATGTTTTGACTTACCAGAGACACAGATGTGACTGCAGCCTCCGTTGAACTGCTGACAGGAGCTGGAGCAGCTCTCCTGCTTAGATGCGGCATAAACGTGGATGTCGTTTGGACGGTACTGCAGGTCCTGGGCCAGCACTGCAAAACCAGAGCCATCGTCCTTTCCTGCCCTAAATACGCCTCTCTCGGTCCAGTCGGTCCAGAAAATGTCCTGCTTGAAGACAGTCAAGGCGAACGGGTACTGGACACCCTGCACGATCACTTGTCGGTTCTCACCAGTCAAAGTAGCACGCTCTATCTTGTCACTATGGGAAGAAGGAGGGGGGAAAGGAAGTTGTCAACATAAACTGAGCAGTATTGGATCTGCTATAATACAGTCTATGGAAAAGACTGAACGTACAATGAGGCATCAGCCCAGTAGAGCATCCTTTCCTCATAATCCAGAGACAGGCCGTTGGGTGTTGTCAGGCTGCTGTTGATGATAGCCGTCCGGAAGTTCCCGCCCAGCGTGGCCCTCTCAATCTTGGCTGGGCTGCCCCAATCAGTCCAGTAGAGGTAACTAGGCAGAAAGAGCAGAGAGACCATAGTGAGGAAATCCAAAGTCATTTGTAGGTGCTGTAGGTAGTGAAATAAAAGTCAGTCACTTTTACCCATAGCAGGGGTCGACAATTATGCCTCTGGGACGATTTGCATGTGCGATGATGGAGCGATTCATCCCATCCACCCCAATGGACTGGACATTACGTCTATAGTAGTCAGTGAAGTAGAGTCGCTTGTTGACCCAATCATACGCCAGTCCCTCTGGATCATCCAAATCTGTGCAGTGTAACAAAGGGAAGAGGATGTGGAAATCAATGACAAGATCATGGAGGAAATAAAACAGACTGGTTGAGAGAGGAAAGTTGGAAGAAACAATAAGGACTAGGACAGCAATGCTGAACTGACTTGCTGCTATGATGACAGGTGGGCTAGTGATGGATGTTGTAACAACGTAGCCAATCCTGCTTCGACCGATCCCCATATACTGGCAGAAGAAAATTCGCTTCTCCTTGAAGTCATAATCCAACGCCATCAGGTTGTAGCCCAGGTTCACTGATGGGTAGGGAGTGCTGTGATCTGCAGGGTCTAACCTCAGACTACTCAACGTGTAGTCCGTAGTGAAAACCAGGAACTCGTCTTGACCGTAACCACATGTTACTCCGTTACTGAGGAGTGACCCGTGTGCACAGCCGCATTGTGGTTGCTCTTGGCCTGGGATGGCGAAACAGAACTGCTGGCAGCGTCCGTTGTCTTCCTGACAAGGGTTGAAGCCCACCTGGTTGGCAGATGTAGGCTGGACGTGAGGGTCAAACACGGCGACGTCCATCACTCCGTTGAGATTGTCTCGAATGACCTGGAAACATTGCAAATGATGAATTTGTTTGGCACAATGAGCAATTACTATATATCCTCAACTGACCCTTACTGCTGAAAGATGCAATTAGTCAGTCTGTCCCTTTTGTTGGATCCAAATCATTCACTTTTTTAGATATGGACAGTTTTCTTTACTCTTTCCTTTTATCCAGAGAACAGAAATATGACCTTCTGACTGGACGTGAAACTAGCTGCTTTGAAATGAGCCATTATGTCAGGTGAGGTCAGATTAGATTAGGTAGATTAGATCTGAAATATTTTACTGATTGATCATCAACAAAAAAATAAATAATTGGCAACAATTTTAACAGTCAATTAAATGTATAAGACAGTACCAAACATTTTATCAAATGTTTTTAAATGATAGTAAATAGAGTTTCTGGGGTCTAGGATCACTGGTCAGTCAAAACAGCCAAACTATTAAATAATTAAGAAAGTAATGAGATTAATTGGTTCAAAAAATAATCATAAATTGGAGTTCTGGTACAGACATGTAAACAATGACAATATTATTTCTGACCAGCTTGAACGATGTGCATGTGCAAGAGGAAATGTTGACCAGATTCAGTATGATATTTTATGCAAGTGATCCAATATTTAGCAATTTCAAAGAAATGCAGGAAATTATTATTTTTTAATTAATTCAAGTCTTACCTCTGGCTGGTTAGTATTGGCTGGGTCTTTACTGGCCTGGAAGAGCTTCCCGAGCTTTTTGTCCACCCACAGCATGTAGTTTCCAAATATAGCCAATCCCGCTGGAGATGGATATCGGCTCCCGTACCTGACAATCTGCCTTTGTGTGCCATCTATGGCCATGCGGGAGATCATATCAAGAGCATCATCTGTCCAGTAGAGGAAGTCATTAGTGTAATCAACAGTGAGGCCACGGGGAGACGCCAGGCTATCTGACGCCAACACTGTGCGGTTGGTTCCGTCCAGCAGAGCTCGCTCTATCTTGGGTGTTTGGCCACCGTCGGTCCAGAAGAGATAGCGTAGCTTGGGGCTGACTGCCAGGTCACGGGGCTGGTCCTGGGAGGACTTAAGGAGAATCTTGCGGTAGCTGGTGTTGATGGCCAGCACCTCCAGAAAGGTCTCGCTCTCAAAGGCATTGGTGAAGTATAGGTTACCTGAGGAAGTGAAAGACATGATGGGAAAGAGGAGCTGTAGTATATTGAGAGGTGGGGTAATAGGGGTTGACTTCTGAATGGAATGAATACAACACTGGATACCTCATTTTAAAGATATGGAAAAATAAAGGGATTGTTGGATGGGTGAGTGGTTTCATACCTGCAACCCAGTCTACAGCGAGGCCCTGAATGCCTCTTCGTCCAACGCCTGAGGTCAGGACACTCCTGTAACCCCCTCCGTCTGTTTTGGCCTGGAAGATGCCCCTGTATGATGAGGAGGAGGCGTTGTCAGCCCAGTATATAAATCCAGATTCAATATGGACGTCCAGCAATCCCTTAATAGAGTAGGAGGCTGCAAAAAAGAGAAACAAATGCTTCGTAAGTAAGTGATAATTCGACATTTACAGCTAGTAGTGAATTAAAACGGCTAAAAAAATACGCACTTCCTCCAACAGGCACCATGGCCTCAGAGTGGTCGGAGCTGTTTATGTGGAAGCCACGAATGTGCTTTTGGGTGGACACAATGGCAAAGGATTCATACTGTTCACAGCGGGAGCCGTCTTGAGAAGGGAAAAATCCTGTTGTACATGCGCAGGTCTTTTGATTGTTTGGTTTGGGCAGACAGAGGTGGGGGCAGCCCCCATTGTTGGAACTACAGGCATTACTGGTCCCTGCAGAGTCTGAGGCGGAGAGAGAGAGAAAGGTGGAGGTGAGTAGCTCTGGGTGATATGAGCTCTTATTACGATAATGGAAGTGGACAAATGAACAGCCTATTATCTATTGTGTATTCAGCATCTGCATGTGTGAAAATATCATTTGTTACTATGCACAGCTTAGAGGACTATTAATTTCTCTATTTACGATTATCTTATCAACTCGTAAGTAAATAATTAAAAATAATAGAATAAGTAATGCTGTGTGCTGTCCTTGAAGAGGACACTGAGCTCCTACTCACTCACTCACAGGCAATAATTACCTGTTGCATAATGAACTGTCTGGGTAAAAATACCAAAAAGCTACAGAGCTGAGTCCTTTGGATTAAATTAAAAACCGGCAAAGTCCACATACTGTCTCTGGCGTGCACTTTGAGAGCACGCAGGCCAGACATGCCACTCCTCATCACCACCATATTGGCACCGGTGTCCTTGTCCACCCTCTCAATGACCTCGTAGTCCAGGTCGGTGTAGTAGAGGTGGTTCTGGTAGATCGTCAACCCCCAAGGATGGGACAGACCACTGACCACCGTCACCCGGGTTACTCCATCCATGGTGCCACTTTCAATCTGAGTAAAAAAAAAAGGAAAGAGGGCAATTAAGAGTTACACAAAACATTTCAGAGGTGACACAACAAGTAGAAAAGAGCCAGTGCAGTTAAACACAACTAGTGCTGTAGCTAACTTTACCTAAAGTTTCTACCATGCACGTGATACATACCACCCCTGAGCCCGAAACACCCCAGTATAGTTTCCTGGCAGTGATGTCAGCAGTGATGAATCCTATGTTCCCCATGTTGTTGCCCGTGTAGAGGTTCCTGAGGTTTCCTCCATCCATGTCAGCGCTGCCCACCTTAGGAGGAACTCCACTGTCTGACCCCTTGTCTGTCCAAAACAATTTCCTGAGGGGGAAGAATGTAAAAGTGAAACACACAGGATAAGTAAGGATGAGCATGTGATGGTGTGGTACTGACAATTCATGATTTTCTCCTTTCATTTTTTCCACTGCATTGAATTCAAATACAACAAATATTCCATGAGTTTCTTTCTACAGCTTCTACAGTTTTACCCTCGAGCTGGATCCAGAGCGATTCCAATGGGTTCTCCTACTCCCTCTGGTTTACCATTGGAGGTAATGACGGTCTTCCTATAGTGTTGGTTTCCATCCACACGGATGACCTATGTGCATTGTTAAGTGTCAAGTGCGGTTTTAAAAATGCTAGAAATGCTAGAAAATGCGAAAAAAAAGCTAGATAAACATACAAAATAATGAATTACAGCTCATTAATTACTGTATCTTTGTCTTTACCTCTATGGTTTTGGCAGTGGGGTTGGTGTAAAACATTGTTCGGCCTATCCAGTCAAAAGCCAGACCAGATGGTGAGCCCATGAAAGCAGCTGGAGCAAACTCAGACCTGTTGGTACCACTGGTTTTCACTCGCCATATAGAACCCTGATGTTAGAGCAAAGTCAAACACCATGCGTCAGAACAAGTCTAAATCTTGCACGGATCAATCAGTAACTTACCATATATTTCAAATACATGTAGTTAGATATTACATGACATAACATTTTTCCAATATTTAAATTAAGAGCCCTACTCACACTGCCCTGCACCCAGTAGACAAACTGCTCCTGGTCATCAAAGTCAATGTCCCTCCCCTGGCTGATGCCCGACACAGGAGCCATTGCATTGTTAGATGGGTCAGCAGGGTCCAGGGGAATGCCAAAAATAACTGACTCTCTCACCACCATCAAGAAGGGGGTTTCATCTACAGCAGAACAAGAGAGCACATGATGAGAAAACAATATTAACTGAATCCTGTTAACAGTGATGCAGAGAGTAAAGTAAAAAAATTACAGCTACCTTTGATACAGGTGCGTTTATCAGAGTCCAGCTTCCAGCCAGACTGACAGTGACAGGTGTAGTACCTGGGTCTCAGGCCTGACAGCAAGCACAGCTGACTGCACAGGTGTTCTCTGCACGGGTTGATGGCTAATCACAAAACCACAATGTCACTTTACATTCATTTCTCATATACAACAGTTTCTGCCTGCACCACACCAGTACACAACAATTTTAATAGGCTCAAGAAAACTATGAGTATTTAAGTTGAAATCACCTGCGGGTTGTTTGATGGGATGGTCCATAACGATGCCCATTGGTTGGTAGATGTTGGTCATCAGAGTGGTGACGTTGCCACCGTGAAACTTGTTGGTGCTCATCACCTTGCTGGTGTAGCGCTCCGACCAGTAGATGGTGTCCTCGAAGACGGTCATACCATGAGGGTGCTGGAGAACCTGGAGCGAGGTTGGCATGCTTTACTCGAAGCTCAAGGGTTCCTTTTCTATGTCATAATGACTCACAGTATATCAATACATTAGTGGGCTAGTGGGCTATAGCTAACTAAACCTACCATGTCACTTGCCATGACCTGATGCCGGTTATTGCCATCATAGTCACAGTAGTCGATATATTTGAGGTAGGCATCAGCAAAGTAGACCCTGCGTGTGGTGTAGTCCAGGGCCAGGCCATTGGGCCAGTACAGCTTGGTGCTGACGATGACTCGTCTCATGGCTCCATCCATGTCTGCTCGCTCGATTCTGGGGTTCTGGCCCCAGTCTGACCAGAACATCAGGTTGGTGCTGGGAGAAACGAGAGTTTATGTTAAACATCTACCTTTGATACAGGTGTTTAAAGACATCATTTCATAAAGCATATCTTACTAGTTGCGGGGATCCAGAGCCAGTCCACGAGGGCTGGTAACGTTCTTGGTGAGGAGGACTTTGCGGAAGCGACCGTCTAGAGTGGACACCTCGATGTTCTCCATGACAGAGTCAGTCCAATAAAGGTTCCGACCCACCCAGTCCACAGCTATGCTCTCTGGCACCATCAGGCCGGTTGAGAACACCTACAATTACAGAGATTACAAACATGATATTTTGAGAATATCACTCTCCTTCAATTTGATACTGTATCTGTATTATCATTTCTCTCACTTCTCGTCTGTCGGTGCCATTCTGGTATGCGCTCCATATCCTCTTCTGTGAGGCGTCGGCCCAGTAGATTCTGGATGTTTGTCGATCAAAGTCTACAGTCACGATGCCTGAACCGCTGGCCACTGGCACCAGCTGGGGCGGTCTAGTCTTGATCCGGTTTGCGATGATCTGGCTACGCTTGGTCACAAGAAGTATGGCTGCAGCTGGGTCTAAGAGCAGATGGATATGTATCTATCAATAAACACCTACAATATTACTGAAAACACTATTTCCTCTTCATAATTTAATAATACTGCAGCTTTATTTCCAATGTTTATTTCTAATTGCTTACTTGTAGCTTTGCAGGTGCGTCCATCAGGCTCCAGGAAGTAGCCCTCTGAGCAGTAGCACCTGAAGCTCCCTCTCTCATTGAAACACTGCTGGCTGCAGAATCCGGGGATCAGACACTCGTCAATGTCCTCACAGGTCTTTGAGTCGTTCAGCTGAAGACCTGGTGGACACGTGCACTGAGCCCCAAAAGGTCCTTGGATGCAGTCATGACTGCAGCCGCCGTTGTTCAGAGCACAGTCATCTTGGTCTGAGAAATGATATTACATTAGTTAGTGGAGAGTACACTGGAGTTGCTGGTTGATGACTTTTGTTATGACTATGAGTTCTGTCAATGTCCGTCTTATACATTTACTCCCACCAGTGTTTTATATTTATTTATTGTAGAAACTTTCTTCCCTTAGTCTTGTGCCACTGCACATTTATAAAAAAAATACTGAAACCCTTTGGGTGGTCAGTCAGATTTCAGGGGTCAAGTATGTTATTATATATTTCTTTATATATTCTGTATTGTATATTTCTGGAATAACCATTGTGAAGTCTATAATGATAAAATGATTCTGTTTTTGTTAACTGTTTTTGAAAGGTATTGATTTCAAGTTAATCCTTTTTAATAAGGAGCTGATTTGCAATGCATTTTACTAACAGTTATGTCACTGATTTTGTTCGCCCCATATAGGTCTGAGGACAAACAAAATATCAGACACACCACTTAGTATAATGCAAGAAATGTATAAAACTCACTGCAGATTGGTGACTCATCTGCTCCATTGGGGCAGTCCCTCTGGCCGTTGCACACCTTGTCCAGGTTGATGCACACCTGGTCAGTGGGACACTGCCACTGTCCAGACGGACAAGTAAATGGAGGGGTGGGGCAGTTCTGCTCATCACTCATGTCCCGGCAGTCGTTGTCACCATCGCACAACCAGCTATTTGGGATGCAGATCTTGTTGGCGCACTGGAAATAGTTGGATCTGCATGTGGTAGGAGGGCAGGAATTGTGTTCATCTGATCCATCCTCACAGTCCGGGTGGCCGTCGCACTCCCACTCGTCTGGTATGCAGAAACCATCTGTCTGGCACTGGAATTCATCATCCTGGCAGAGGCCTGGACCTCGAGTGGCTGTAGGGACAACGCACTTTTAAAAAATGACTGACACTGCAGTGGCTCTCAGTAACTTAGCAATACAAAGCTGAGACAGCATCAAGAGAGAGGCCTAATATGTATTAACTGATTCATTTCATTGACATTTTTGTGACAATAAAATGTATCATTATTAATAAACCTGACAGATAAAAGTGGGACAATCAATCTAACAACAATATTAATCTAATCTAATTGCTAATGAACACAATTGGCATGATCAGTTTTATAATATCTATGTCATGTCGGTGTTGCCATCTTACGACAGTCTCGTTCATCAGAGTGGTCCCTGCAGTCGAACACGCCATCACACTGATACCTGGAACTGACACACTGGTCTCCACTGGCACAGGCAAACTCATAGGAGTTACAGGAAAACTCTTAAATTGACAGAAAAATAAACATAAACATAAAATAAATACATCTGGCTCCATAAGGAGTTTCACACTCTACAGTGAAGCTACAGTGATTCCTACCACAGTTCTTCTCATCAGATCCATCCAGACAGTCCTGGTCTCCATCACAGATGTAGGAGTTGTGGATACAGCGGTGGTCGGGACACAGGAAGTAGGCAGGGGGACACGTGGTGATGGTTGAATCTGCCAGTCACAGACAGGGTAATTTATTAGTATATTCACCATTACATGCAGTACGATCTGATAATGGAGCGCCAGCCCCACACTTACTGCAGTTGTGTTCATCTGAGCCATCGCCACAGTCGTTGTCACCATCACACAACCACGTCGTAGAGATACACCTGTTGTTGTCGCAGGTGAAGTAGCCAGCCGAACAGGTGGTGGGGACACGGGTAGGACAGTTCACTTCATCTGAACCGTCGCCACAGTCATCCAGGCCATCGCAGCGCCAGCTGGGCAGGATGCAGTGTTTGTTGTTGCAGGTGAATGCATATGGAGAACAGGTTGCTCCTGGTGTAAGGTTGACATTTGGTTTAATGCAATTAAACAATTTCCTTCCACTACTTCAGAAATACACACATTTATGTATAAATGTTGATATACATCCAGTATTTCACCTGTATCTGTGCAGTTGGCCTCATCCGTCTTATCTATGCAATCAATAATCCCATCACAGCGGTAGGAGTTGGGCCTACAGCGTCCTTCGTCGCACTCAAAGGCGTAGTCACCACAGATGTTGTCAGGTGGAATAATAGAGTCATCCTTGATGCAGTCCCTCTGATTGGCCTGAAGTTTCATGCCATAAGGACAGCCACACACTCGACTGAAGGAGGGGGTCGGGAAGCAGAAGTGGCTGCAGTGCCCGTTGGGCAACATATTGCAGCGGCTGGTGAAGGCTGTGGAGGATAATGAAGGAGCAGTCAGTGGGTTTACAGATTATCATATTTGGCTGAGTCACTGCTCAACTATCGCCCTGTCACTGCAGACAGTGTTTGTTTTGGTTTCAGAATAAAACATGGATTTCATTCTCTTCTAGCTGCTATGAGAGACATCAGTTATTGTTCGACTAAAGTGTTAAATATCTCACAGACTCCTCTAACACACAGACTCTGTGTGGACTTACTGGTGTGAAGGTCAGCTGTGTAGGCCTTTACATTCATGATGCCGGTGACTCCTTGTCTGATCATAATGTTTCCTCCTCCATCCCTCTTCCTCATCTCGAATATCCCTCTGGTCCGCGTATCAGACACATACAGGTAGTCTGCACCACAAAAATAGACAGTTAAGGATTTTATTAAACAATAGTAAATGTACTAAATGTAATAAAAACAAATCCACATTCATAAAATACTATAAATGCATGAATAATAAGCAGCTTATTGTGCATTGTGTTGTAGCTGCTTAAATTTCATTAGCCCAAGTGAAAAATGTTGACTACATACACAAACAGCAGTACTATTATGGTTTCCAAATGGATGGTTGGACTCAATGATAATTATGTAACTTACACCAGTCAGAATAGGAACAAAGGTGTTATACACACCATTCACGTTAAATGACACAGAGGAAATGTTCTAGGTGGGATACAGGGATATTATGGAATTGTATTCATTTCAGTAACCCTCAGTTCAACACTGTTTCAGATATTCTCATGAATGTGTTTTACAGTTTTTTTTAATCAAGTTTGTTCTTTACTGTGTCAAAGCCGCAGTAGAACCATAATAATATAACATATACAATTCGAATATTGCACATGTGTGATAGAATTGCACTTTCATAAATAGGAGTCATGAGGATGGATTAAGAAACCCACCTGAATAAATGGTCAAAGAATAGGGCTGAGTAATCTGTCCAATGTCGGTAAATGTCTGTCTGTCCAGGCCTTCAGTGCCAATGGATCCAATCTGGTCCAAGAGGGAATCCACCCAGTACAGCCTGTCCATCCTGTCAAAGGTCCATCGCGAGCAATTAATCAGTGGGTATAAAATGGATACTACATGCTGTCATTTTATCCCTTGAATTGTTTTCAGAAATCCAGTAATAATGCTGCAGGTCATCACTGCGCTTACATGTAGTCCACAGAGAGCCCATATGGCCACCCCAGTGTTGTGTTGACTAGAGGAATGGCATTGCTGCCATCAGTGAAGCCTCTCATGATTACCGCTGGACGGTACCAGTCAGACCAAAACAAGTAGCTGTCACAAAAAGACACATCTGTTAACTGTCAAGACTTTTGAGATTTTTAAACTAATCCTAAAAATACAAATTATGGAATTGCAGATTTATATCCAAAGGTTGTAAAACTGTGACTGCACTGTGAATGTGATTCCCTTTGTGTCCCAGTCACACAGTACACACACCCCTGACATCTCCCTGAGGACTCACCCAGCACTAGGATGCACTGCTATTCCCTTGGGGTTTCTCAGTCCAGTCACGATATCTCGTCTGGATTTGTCTGTGACTTTGAAGGCTGCCACCACCCTGTAGGTGCTTGTAGTCCAAAACAAAACCTTGGAGGTCCAGTCGTAAGCCATGGCGTCAATTGTTCCCACTCTGTAGCCTGTCAAAATCTGCTGGACTGAGAACGCACAAAGAAGATCATTACACTGAGATTCTGAGCAGACCTGCTTTGAAATACAAAATGTAATGTTATGATTCAGTCTTATGTGCAACAAATTCACACAACTACTCCAATATTGATGCTTCATTAATAAACACTAACCAGTGCCATTGAGGTTGGACTTGTAGAGAAGGCCTCTGGACCTGTCGTTGAAAAAAATGGTCTCGTCTTTGCCGTCAAACTCAACAGCGGAGCCAGAGAAGGACGTTCCGAGCCCTGTGAGGGGCAGGGTGATGTCCTCCTGGAGGGACAAGTTCAGTGGGATTCCCCGCACCGCAAGAGAGGTGGCCACCAACAGGTAGTCCTTCACCTCTGTTCAAAGAAACAGTGGCAATGGTTACTTGCAGATAATCACACTCTAAACAGTTTAAGAATAAATCCCTACATGCCTGTTGCTATGATATAAGTGAGGATGAAATATACATTATAAAAACATTACTGTTAATGACAAATCTAATAAAATGTTTTGGTCATGGAAAAGTTCATAACAAAATTTTTGGGCCAAACTCCACACAAAATCCAGACATCATAGCTTCATGTTGTTTTAAAAATGTGTTTGAAATACCTATCTCTAATGAAATTACAAATTTTCTGATATTGTAAATGTCCTTGTTCAACTGATTTTTCAGAGTATGTGAGAGTGGAACATGAACAATGTTATTTTGTTTTAGTAACATCCCAACTCCTTTTGCCCTCAATCAAAGGTAAACTCACTAAAGCAGGTCCGACGGTCTGGCTGCAGATCGTAGCCATGGCGACACTTGCAGCGGTAGCCCAAACCTTCATTGTCGGTGCGGTGGCTCAAGACACAGATTTGCTGACAGCCACCGTTGTGTCTGCCACACGGGTTCATCACTGTGTCACAAATAAAGCGCTGTCAGTTTTCAGCCTGGTGCACTTTCACTTTGTCAACATTTGAAATAAGAAGCAGACATCGTGGAGTGTTACGCAAATCAGAGCAGATTTTAAATCTCCTCACCAACAGGCTGCAGGACAGGGTGTGAGACCACAACATGGCCCGGTCTCTTCGCGGTACGATAGAGCAATGCTGGGTTGCTGCCGTTGAACCGGTTGGCTCTCACCAAACCCATCTTGGTCCAGTCAGTGAAGAAAACGTGGTTCTCAAACACAGCAAGTCCAAACGGATGAGGAGCCTGAGTCCCACCATTGAGGACTATTTTCCTGGGAGAGAGCGACACCACAGAATGGCCATCAAAAGAAAACACAACACGGATGGCTCACTGTTCCTTCAACATTTTCAGTGCAACCTCTACCTGTCCAAACCCTCGTAGGTGACCGTCTCCACGGTGTCAAAGTGGCTGTCGGACCAGTAGACCCTCTGAGTGACGATGTCAAGGGTGATTCCTGTTGGAGTGCCCAGTCTGGTCCTCACCAGCTCAAAGCGATTACTGCCATCCATAAAGGCTCGCTCCAGCTTCATCTGCTCACTGGAGATGCCCATGTCTGTGAAGAACATGTACCTGCAAACAAACAAAGAAATACACACAGACTTAATGTGCAGTCCATGTAATGAAGACTGATAAGATTTGTAACATGTGTGTCGTTCTCAGCAGCTTCCAGGAGCGAAGAATTTGAACACACCCCACTGTTGGGTCCAGGGCGAGGCCATGAGGCGTGTGCAGGTTCTCAGCCACCAGTGTGACCCGATTCCCTCCATCAAACTCGCACACATCGATGCGCTCCACCATAGCCTCTAGGACGTAGAGTTTGAAGTTGACCCAGTCCACGGCGAGGTTCTGGACATTTTGGACTGCAGCGGTCAGAACCTCTTTAATGTTATTCCCATCGTAGTTGGCAGAATATACCTGGCAAAAGAAAGACAGGGTTTGGGACAAATGTTTTTTTTTCCTAGAAACTGTTTTTTATAGTAAAATGTGTTTTGTAATATGCTATGACAAAAGTAAAGAAGGAAGAAATCCAGACTGACCTTTTTGGTATACGTGTCACTCCAGAAGATTGTGTCACTGTGCCAGTTGTAGGCCACGCCAACAGCGTAACCTCTGCCCTGGGCTGGCACCAGAGTCCTGACAAAACGTCCGTGAATATCAGCCATCATCACCTCACCCCCATTTGTGAAAATGAGCTGAGGCATTCCAGCTGGAAAATAGAAATACCAGACCCAGACAGTGAGATACAGTTCGTCATTACACACATGTACTGTGTAAAAGCTCCTGTGACTCACTGTACCTGACACATTGGCCTTGCACACATGACCCTGCTCCAAGAAGTACCCATTAGCGCAGCTGCAGCGGTGTGTCCCAGGACGGTCTTCACACACCTGGTCACAGATCCCCCAGATCTGACAGTCATCATAGTCTAGCCAATAAAACAAGCAGCCATTTTATATGTATTCGGCATTAGGATGAGGATAACTACTTGTAATTTGCAACCAGAGCACCATGAATTTAAATCAGTAATTTTAGCCATTCAAGGCTGACTTATGGTGCAAGCTAAAAAGAAAAAAAAACTTTTAGGACCATTTGACCAAGAGTTCTTCTTTTTTTATGATTTTCACTGAGAGTCAAACTTCAACTAATGTAGATTATGTGATATACGGCACTAACCTACACAGGTGCGGCTGTCATTAGCTACAATGAAACCATCGGGGCAGTAGCAAGCTCCTCCTTCAGGAGACAGGTGGCAGAGGTACTCACAGCTCAGGGTGGAGCACTGATCCAGGCCTGTGGATAAAAAAAAACAAATGATTAAAACAACACAGTCAAAGCTCTGTCAGATTATATAATGTTTCTAATTGTGATTATTGCCTTCAGTCTGTCTTCTTGAACTTTACTATCAGAATCGTGACCAGCATCATAAGTTTGATCAATATTGGCCAATGAATCTGGTGCTTTGCCTCCAGTTTGAGGACAGTGATAAGGAAGGGAAAAGATAGCTGACTTCTGAGAAAAGTTTATGAGCATGATACACTATAATGTCCCAAACCTTTGCACTTTGATTTATAGCCTTGTGAAAATGGTGCAAGTGTAGGGAATCCTGAATTTGACTTGATGTCTCGCTTAAGTATTTTTTAATTACCGTGGAACTTTTCGATTTCTCAAACCCATGTGGAAAAACTGGCATCAGTGTGACTTACTGCAGGTTTTCTGTGCGGTCGAATTGGTCTCATCTGTTCCTCCGGGACAGTCCGGATTGCCATCACACACTTTGCCAACTGGTATACACACCGTCGAGCCTGGGCATCCCCACTCACCAGGGTAACAGTTTCGAGAGTTACTATCTAAAAACCCCAGAAGAAGGTGGTTTTTGTTTGTTTGTTTTTTTAGTATGAATTAGAAATATATCAACATGCTACATTGTGAATGATGCAAACAAAGTAAAAAATGTTTTCTATTTTAAGGACAAGTTTTCTCACCACATCCTTTCTCATCACTGTAGTCCCCACAGTCGTTGAACTTGTCGCACACCCAGTGCTGAGGAATACACCGACCGCTGGAGCATGTGAACTGGTTGCCACTACAGCTCTGGTACTCTAATGAATAAATAGATACAGGGGAACTCACATTTATTCAGGTTCAGATCTGACCCAGCTAACATGAACATCACAGTGATGATTCATTTGTTCAGTTGAAGTTGTGTTAAAACCCTTGTGTGTTGAGTGAGTGTCATCCTTACCACAGCCTTGTTCATCACTGTTGTCTCCACAGTCGTCCCAGTGGTCACATACAAAGGAGTATGGAATACAGTAGCCATTTGCACACTGATACTGGTGGATGGGACAGTGCTGAGTGGCTGCAAATAAAACACGGCCGCGTTTTACAAGAGGTTTACCACTGTGACCCCACTGAGAGGTTTCTAACTAGGTAAACTGAAGCAACCTCAACCCGTGCATCAGCAGAATAAACTTCTACTGCTGCACCAACAAAATCACCAAGAGGAGAAAAAGAAGGAGAAGAAAAAAAAAAACAAATGCTGAAGCTTTAGTGCATGTAGCTACAATACAACAATGCAATGCATAAAAACCACAGTTAATTTCATTAGAAAAATATATTTACATAGCTTCAGATCAGTTAGCTTAATTGTAAAATAATTAATTTTGGAAATGTATGGAAAAGCAATTACACACCCAATAAGAGAAAGTGTACTTATACAGTATTAAGGGCATGTAGGCACACTCCTTTCATAAAGTAAAGTTCAGCTTGTGTTTAGATTATTGAATTATATAGGAGGTGCTGAGTCAAACTTGGGGAATGTAGGTTTAAAATATTAATTAAGAAATTTCATGAGCTGAATAGAAAACTCTGGAAATGTGGGAATCAGTTTAGTAGACTCATCATCTTGTATTCCAACTGTATGTTATAATATTGTTGGTCTAATATTTACATTTAGAGGGAAAACTGATGCGGAACAGATTTTTTCAGTTTATCTGATGGGAAATGTTGTTTACAATGTCTGTCGGTGATAAACTGAGGTTTGTTATGAGTCTGGTCTACTCACTGCAGTTGAATTCATCAGAGCCGTCTCTGCAGTCCTGCAGCCCATTGCAGCGCTGAGAGTTGTTGTAACAGGCCCCGTTAGCACACGTCTTCTCTGTGCACTGCGGATAGTCTGCAAACAAAAAGTAGAAAAAACAAACACAAAACACAGATTTGCTGTAATGCCACTAAAATGATTTGATTGATGACTGATGAATTTAACTGACATTATACACCTGTGCAGTGCAGTATTTTCTGGACTGTAAAGTACAACATGCTCAGTTAGGTTCCAGTAGATGTTAAAGTCTTACTGCAGTTGTTCTCATCAGAGTTGTCCACGCAGTCCTTCACACGGTCACATCTGTACTTGCTGGGGATACACTGGCCCTCCTGGCATGTGAACTGGTCTGAGCTGCAGGTCCGCTCACCTGAATCGATAAGAGGATGTGAACTGGTGTTTTATCTCCCAGTGCTATGTTGCAGGAGAATTAAACAAGAGAGTCAATTTCAGTTAGGGAACACAGGATATTTTCTATGTTTATTGACAAAATTGAAATTTGTGTGTTTTCTATGAAGAAATATCTCATAAGAGTTTGAAGCGGCTGTTTATTTCACTGTTGTTTCCTGGTTTTGTTAATTACAAGCATGAAGTTTATTAACAGTGGCATTTGAACTCCATGCATATCGACAGGCTAAAGCTTTATTGTGAAATGATGTAGCCACCTAGTGGTTAGTTCATTCTCGGGACATGTGATGTAAGTTTTTGAAAAATCACAGCACAAAGTGGGTCAGTGGTCAACATCGTCCCAGTCAGTAAGGAAACAATCAGTGTGTGTGTTACCACAGGTTCTTTGTTCGTCTGAGCCATCGGTGCAGTCTTCCTCCCCATCACACACAAATCCAAGTGATATGCATTCACCACTTGTCACGCACTTAAATTCCTGTGAGCTGCATGATGGAGGTGCTGCCACAGAGAACAGAACAAATATAGAGTTTATACATTTTATGTGTCCATGGCATGTTTTTCTTAGGGTAAGAGTTGCATTTTTGGAAATTTTTGGATTTCTGTATCGGCTTTGCAGTGTATCATTTGTGTTTTCTGTGACAGGTTGTAATACTTACGACAGTTCAGTTCATCTGAGTCATCCGTGCAATCTTTAGTTCCATCACACCTCCAGGCTATGTCGATGCATTGTCCACTGTTGCACTGAAACTCACCACCGCCACAGCTTCCTACACAAAACACACACCGAGGCAGAAACAAGCAATCATCACCATTCATCGTTTTATCGGCATAATTTGTCTACGTCCTGTAAAAGTCTTTGTAGGGGAAGTTTAATATGGTTTAAATTGCTTTCAGTGATGGTTACATTGCACTTGTGATTTAGTTATCCACATCATTTAAGCAAAAGGAAATGGATTTTACTGTTTCCTTAACAAATGAGTTACCATGTTTATGACGGCTGCAGCACCTCAAGACATGTGATTTGGCTTTTAAAGGATAGTTAATTCTTCACCATGAATGAATTATCTATCCCATGACCTTGGAATATGCCACCAATCATTTGAAACAGACAGTTTATGTCTGAATAATTATACAGATGTGTACTTTGTATCGTATGTGCATCCATAACCTTTCAGTAAAATGCAACATCATTTACTTGTGGAGTCGAGACCCCATGTAAAAAAGGGTTAGGGTTGAAATGCTCTGTGAAAAAACAAAAACCAAACACAGATTAAAAAAAACTGCACAAAATAGTACTTTTTACTAAAACGATATAAACTCGTCATTGGCTACAAAACAATCTTGGATGATTTCCTTCCACATGTTTTATGTCTACCTTATTGTCACTGTACAGCATTTTAACATCACATCAGTATATTTGTTTCAGTGTCTACAAACTACTAATATTGTAAATAATTCATGTTTTATTTTTATCAATATGATACTTTTTTGCACAGTGTTTCTTCAGTGTGCGACTCAGAAATAGTCCAGCAATGATCAAAGATTGAATTTGGTCAAAGTTGTACTGGTATGGTGCAAAATGCAAAATAAAATCCTACTAATTATTACTAATCATCACCTAATACACATACTTTTTTTGCATCGTGTGCATTTCCATTAACTTTAACAGATTGGTGGTTGCACTGTGCACTGTTTTGAAATCAAGAGCATACACTTACCTTGAACAAGATGAATTCCTTGAAACAGCAGAATAAAAGACAGAACATTAAGACCTCTAAAACCCATTATTCTCAGCCCTCCTCCTCAGTTTTCTTGTGTTCAGGTGTTATTCTGACAAAGCGTGTATACTCATGCTAAATCTGCCCTCTGCTAAACCAAATGAGCTGGAGGAAGACTGTGTCTTTGGAGTTGAGATGTATGACCCGGAGCAACTAGCGGACCAACAATGTGACAAGGGGGCAATATGGCTTTTTATGGCTCACTACTTTACATAAACTTCATCTAAGATTAACTTTTACCTGTTGGTATGTTGTCTGCATCAGCAAGAAAAAGCAACTACTCATTTTTGTGTAACAGCATAACAGGAAGATTTTTCTGTAGTTGAAAGCTGAGGTGATAAAGACAGTACTTTTTTCATTTGTTCAAGCTATTCAAGAACAAATAACTTACAGTATTTTCAGTACTTTCAGGTCTAATTCGGTTTTTCGTCATCAGCCCTGTATCAGGTCTTCTGCTTTTTTAAAGCACATTTGAAAGTTAAGTTATAGGTAGTGCACAGAAAATAGATAGTATCATGGTGAAGTATAACACCTTTTTAATGAATTACAACCCCATACAAAATGTTTGAATTAATATGATTAATAATTTGGGGTGCATAGTAGTACTTCAGTATTGGGTTGTACAGTGTAGTTACCTCTTTTATTGTGCATTATGCTTTTCTTTCTTCATACAAATGTGGCACAGACATTTGTTCACAACCACCAATTATCTTATTCACACAAATGCTCAGGTTTAATTAAACCTCCATGCTTTTTAAGTCGAATGATAAAAAAAGATTACAGGGGGTTTATTATCAATTAGTACCACATAAGTCAGACTTCATCATTTTTACAATCATCACTTTAACTGATGACTAGCGCCTTCTACCAGGTTCTTTATTGCATTTTACAGTGTGTGCCCTTGCAGGACCAATATTGCTTAATTCGTTTATAGCACAGAATATTGCTTTTCAGCGAAAACCAAGTGGCTGTTGTTCTTTCAGCACAAATGAAACTAAGGCTTTATGGACACCTACCAGTGCTAAATGCTGAGGATGAGTGAAAACCCTGTTGAAAAGTCACATTTACAAAACTGTAGAAGAAGCTGCAGTTACAGCTTCATATGTGAATCATCTGCTCTGGCAACGATCACATCAGCAATTCAACAAATCAGATGTTCACTCCCTGCAACACAGAAGATCAGCTCCTAAGGACTTTAAGATCATGTTCCTGGCTAATACACTTGCTGTGTGTGTGTGTGTGTGTGTGTGTGTGTGTTTGTGTGTGTGTGTGTGTGCCCTGCTGTTGCGTTGCAGTTTATGGATCCACAACTACACAAGAGAAAATTAATTCATATTTACGTTGCATTTTCAATATAACCATTGTTTTGTCAATCAAATATATATTTGATATTATATATATATTTGTGATAAAGTAGTAAGTAGTATAATTTCTCTATGACAGCCTGGACGCTACAGTGATGGTAAACAGACAGTCCAAACTGGGCTAGCTTGTTAGCAAACTAACTCAGGCATAGGTTTCCACTCTGCTGGAGACAGGTTTTATCCAGTAAAGGAAGGAAGTTTGACGCTGAACTAAAGATGTTTATTCCCCGGTGGTAGATAAACAACTTTGAATGCTAACAGTGACCATGTAGCAGTAGCATACAGTCAGGGCAAGCAAGCAGTTCATGCCCGGCTAAAGCTAAAACAAAACAAAACAAAACAAAACAAAACAAAACAAAAAAAACAGGCATAGGGACTTACATCGGATATGAGAACAACACGACTGTCTCCCATGAAGTCTGTGTTGCCGGTTTGCTGTCGTGACGTGTTTTCCTGCACTGCACACCTGTGGTGGCAGCCAGGTATAGCCTCTGAAAACTAGCTTAACTTGTAGCCGTTGGAGCCATTGTTTCGCGTCCTGTTGATGAGGCCTGGAGCTTAAATTACACTGTTTAATCACCGCTGTAAGGTTCGTGTTAGGTCTGTGACCAAATGCTGTAAGAACATTGGTTCGGCACCATTCAGAAATAACTCTGTATCTAAGTTGTGTGTGTGTAGAGAGAGAGAGTGATGCTGGAGACTAGAGTTAGCTAGTTGATTAGCAGCTAGTACATTACAGTACATAAGTATGGCAGCAGGCTAATGACGTATTCTGCACGGTTACTGAAGAGTGCAAGAGAGTCAGTTAATAGTAAATATGTTTAATAGAAGTAGTATTTTCCTCCGTACTGCACATTTGATATGTTTACTGTCAGTTTAGAGTAATAATCATAACTTTTAGCACAGGAACGACAGACAACACTAGTATAGTGGGGTTTCTGTCTGTCACCTGTCTGGATCATACAGTCTTTGGTCTGGATACAAGTCACCCCTCACCTCTACAGCAATAATAGCAAATAGCAAACTTCCACATAGAGTTTTTTTTTAAAGGACATCCTAAATGTCTACTTCTTTT
>OMNW01011405.1:0-42085 GCA_900303245.1 Selene dorsalis | reverse complement strand
TGTGAAACTGAAAACACAGAGTTTCCTCTGACTGACCCTGACATCACAGCAACACACACACACACACACACACACACACACACACACACACACACACACACCAGCAGACACACACACACACACATGCACAGTGTCATACGGTGTGAGGTAGTGGGGGACAATAATGGGAAGACCTCCCCCACACAGCATCATCGGAGAGATGACAAGTTGTGTGATATACAGTATGTCACACACACACACACCTTGCACATGCAGGGGGTGGATCAATGCATGAACAGATGTGTGCCAACTTCAGAGCTGCCACTAAGCGCAGACATCAGCAGCTGTACTTACAGTGTGCATGTGTGTGGATCTCAGACACAAAGATGTCTGACGCCACTCTTCAACAGTGATGCCACAGAGCAAGGATGTGTGTACGTGCGACATACATCTTATGGATCTATGTACGTATGTAGGTTATGTGTATGTGTGTGAATACGAGAGTCAATGACTGGAGCGATTCAGCCTGAAGGCGGAGAGCAGGCAGCCAGAGATTAACACAACAATAATGTATAGACAATAAGAGGGGCCCACAATGTAATAGTGCAGTCGTCCTTGTTGACTGAACAGAGGAGATAAACAAAGACAGGTGACAATAAAATCTGATTGGCTTTGCGTGAGAAATAAAGTTAATTCACCCAGCATCACATAAAACACCCCCACCCCCCCTTTTATCATCCATGTGTCTCACTGAAGTCAAACTGAATGAATTTGCTTAAACAAACTGTTAAATCACACTGTCAGAGGAAGGGGGGTGGTCACTGATTGGCTTCACGCTCTTTACTTGACAAATAAGATTTCAAGGGCACACTTTGTGCAGACTTACAACACTTGAAAGTTAAAATGTGATTGAAAAACAAAGTGAGCTTGCTGAATTAGATTTTCTGCAAATAACATGAGCCAACACTAACCTCTAAACATTGTTTAAAAGTCATCTCCATGCAGCCAAGATTAGAATTCTAGGTTGATATCAAAATCAATTCCTACTGGCCTTACTTAAATTTAAGACTATCAAGTCAGCAAATCGGCCTGTAATGACCACACTGTGGAAGTTTTAATTGGATAACTGAGGTTGAAAAAACCCACAAAGCCACAGACAGTGCACAGAGATGACATGCGCCTGTGGCAGCTTAGCCTTGACAAAGCTGAATAAAGAAAGTTAAACTAGTAAGAAATCACTAATAGGAGATAAATTAAAGAATATTGCAAAGTATAATGTCTGACTGACACTTTTCAAGGCTGCAAGGCTTTAAAAAGTGCACCGTATGAACTGCACAGAATCTACTGTACATGAGCACTCAAGAAGAAGAAAGCATCTGGAAAGAAGTGTCAAAGAAAAAGAGTCCAGAAATCAGTGATGTGTCTCAAGAAGCACTCGTCGATTTCTATTATTTACTGGTACCAAAGCTGCTGAAAAATGCTGTTTTGACTGGCTACAAGTGCATTTCTACAGCAATATCAGAACTGTGTGTTCTTTCCTGTCAAGATCAATGTTGGGTTCAGAAATTTTGGAGCGTTCTTGGTGAATAACACAGAGGTGACTTTAGCTGCATTTTCTGTTGAGGTGGAACTTGCAGAGATGCCAGAAATCACAGTCAAGTGAGCAAGAGATATTGTTTGCCCAATTCAATAAAACATCTGTGATGGCAAGCAAAAACTAAGGTGAGAAGTGCTGCCTGTCTGATAGCCCGGCAGATTTATCACTGCACGGTCTGATGTCCTCCACAGTCATCCTCTGGAGCTGAATACATCATTCTTTTGACAGCTACATTTTGTTTCTCTATGCTGAAACATCAGTTTTCTTTGTGTTATAAAATACTAATGGTTGTTTCTTAATGATAAATGACAACGACTGGAAAAAGAAGCAGGTTAAGCTGCCACTGTAAAATTCCATGTATTGACTGGTCCATTATTTTTGGTGTGTGTGTGCTGGCCCTGCACTTTACAGTTCAGCTGAGGCCAGTCCCACTTGCTCCCCCTGTGATGCCACCTGGTACCGACTGTTGGCCAAGGCTATCTATAGCTATGTCTACAGGGATGTGACTGCTGATTTGTTTGTGCCTATGGCTGCTGTGTGTCTAATTTTACATGCAGCACAATAAAAAAAAAGATGAAGCTTTGACTGAAGTATCTGCTGATACAATATATTGTGCAGCTTTCAACTGCAGAGGACTGGATGCCTGACCATCACTACACTAAACAGTATATAAATCGTATTTCTGTCTTTATTTACTTTCTCACTTACTTAGTCACATGTTGTACAAATGAACCGTATTACAATAAGTCAGTAAGTATTTAATATTAGTCAAAGGTGGGCATGTCAGGAAGGGATATTGGATTAAGCAATGAAAAGCCTCTAAATGCCCCAAAAGCACACACAGACAGGTGTGTGTGCTTTTGTGTGCATGTTGTGCTGGAAATGACTTTTGGCCAAATGACTGGACCTCAGTCGGGTCCATCTGGAGGGTTTGTAGGCTTTATGTAACCCTGGCTGTTTACTGAGAAAGGCAAGCACAAGAGTCTCCTAAGTAAAGGCAATTTGGTTTTTTATCCACTTACAACAATGAGCTCTATTTTATGTAATGCTAGAACGGCACTCAGAGAGCGCAGACTTCCACCAATGTCAAACAACGCCACGCCACACATCAAAGAAAAACACATTCAAATTCAAAGTAACTCCAAAATGTAATGGGCTCTGTCCCAGCTCACATTCAGTGCAAACCACTTCAGTAATTTCTGTGTAATCCTGCTGACAAACACACAGATAAAAACATAACCTCCACTGCAGAGGCAATTATGTGGATTGTTGAGGGAAAGCAAGGGGAAAGACAGAATAGTTGGACAGATGAAGGGGTGAAATGGAGAACAGAAAGAAAAGGAGCAGGAAAAAAGAGCAAAATCATGGGAAAAGGGAACGAACAAAGGAATGAGGAGTCAAAGGAAAGGAAAAGGATTCTGGTGATGACTCATCCTGCGAAATACAAGATGACCGATTTCACTTCAAGGTGAACAAACTGTTCATTGGCTAAGAACAATAATGTCAGAACAAAATCAATCACCCGTGATCAGTTCTCATAATCAGCATCATTCACGTCTGATTCACAGCTGAAAAGAGATGATGGTGGATTCAATGCAACAGCTGGTTCCCTCTAGAGTGCCAAAGGTCTTTACTGTTTCATTAAGAAGAGAATAGATTCATCCTCTGCTTAATTACACTCCCTCCTATCGTTTACAATACACTATGACTTAACTGACCTCGCTATCAACTGATCAGCACAGAAAATCTGTTGCTTGTGCCTCCTGAGCTTCATTTTACCATATCGTTGCTGTAATACAGTAGCTCGGTTGTCTGTGAGCTTACTACATGCAGGGACAAATCTGGCAGACAGTGTCCCAATGAAAACAAGTAATTACAACACATCTCATCTTAAAAGACCCTAATTCCTGAGTTTCTATTCCACAGCAACAAATTCACAAGGACACTACAATCAAAGGTCAAAATTTTAAACTCAAATGTGACCCATCAGAGAGTCAGACATCAAGAGACTGCGCTCTAATGCTGAAACAACACACACTCTTCTAATCTCTTGTTGCCACTAACGACTGTGGCTGAGCTGCAGACACCTTGCCCAGTTCTTTGGGCAAGTTCTTTCTCTGTGTCATCACTGTGTAACCATGATACAGTAACTGTACACTAATTTAAAAGGTAGCCAAGTGTCCCAAAGGACCAGTGCATAACACTAGTCCGTTAATAAGAGTTTTTAAAGGCCCAGCCTCCACACCACTTTGTCATTACTTCTTATACTGTCTCCCCCTTCCTGATACTGCTCCTGTGATTCATTGGTGATATTAGTAATTTAATACAATAATAAAAACACAGCATGTGACATGTGAGCAAATAAAAGCACAATAAAACATTTATTTTATATCTAAATCAATGTACTTAAATCAAGTTATAAGAGATCAGGGAAAGCATATAAAATATAACCTGCATTCATTTTCAGTTCTCGGTCATTCTGAAAGGGTGCAAAAGCTGAGCCAGTAAAACCAAAACAATGAGCTGAAAGCACTGTGATGAATCTGGGGTTTGTTATTTTGAGTGACATCTTTCACGTTGAACTTAGCAACTTAACCATTGAGAAGATAGAAACATATTAAAGTACAGTATAGTAAATCATGTCTGATACCAAACTCCACCAGGATCAGGATAGACGATCGACTCGGGACTAAAATTTATGAACACATCACTGAGAGTCTACTGGGTCACTGGCTGGTGGCCTTGGATGAAACACAGACAGTGACAAGTGATTGTTTTACTTTCCTTTCATCAATCCAGGCTGGGAAACAGCAGTGTATATAGGAGTTTATGCAGCACACTGCAGTTCATAGCCTCACAGTAAAAGCTGATTCTAAATCCCCTCAAATTTTATGTGTGAAGCGCAGAGCTTAAAAGAAGTAGGAAATGCTGTTACTACAGGAAGATAAGTGGGAGGACTCCGATCAGAGTGCCTCCACCCAACTGTGAAAATGTCTGTCTGCCACACACTCTGCTTGACTGGAGAGATAGAAACAACTTTTTTCCAAAATTCTCCTCGAGACCTATATACAGGTTCTGCACACATCAAATGAGGCACCAGATGTGCAGTGGAACATGGAAAGATACTGTGATTATATGAGCTATAAATGCCACAAATAGGTAAAAGTGAGAAGGGATGTAATAAAAAGCCAACCTCTGAAAAATCAATTGGGGGAAAAAGACTGCAGAAATCATATAAATAAAACCTCAGACACAAGCCAAACCAAATGTATTCACTCTATTCCACAGACATTAAAACAACCTGCACCTTTTCCACACTGCTGCAGATACCTGCTCTCACTGCAATCAGCACAGCTCATCACCACATCATATGGACACGCAGGAGGAGACGTAAATACTATCTTCTCTTACCTCATGACTCAGATTGCCATCCTGCTGCGTGTCTCTGCCTCTCTGACTGTATCCTAATCCTCAGGCTACCACCGGCAAGAGGGCAGGCTTCAACAAAAACAATCACCACAACTGCAGCAAAACGACTTCATGTTAAGTCAGTGGGGGTGGAGTGACGGATGGAAAAAAGTACAAATAAATAAAAGTCTGTAAATGTGAAGCTGTTGTGATAAGAGAAAGTGGAGGTGAGAAACAAAATGAGAAGAAAGAGACCCTGGAGAAAGAAGGTAATATAGGGCAGAAGGTCCGAAAGAGTGAATGTGGTGTCAGGTGATTCGGCAGCGAGTAGAGAGAGCCCTCAATCTCTTTATCTGCTTTTTTCCATTCTTTACATCTCTGTAGCCCTCTCACTCTGTGGCATGATCTCTTAAAGCTGCCTCCCTTTTTCTCACCCTCCCTCCCACTCACTGCTAATATCTGGGGATCTTGATTTTAGTTCACTTTTGTTCAGGAAAGTTCTTCCCAGTAATGTTTAACAAAAAAAAAGTAAGAGACAGAAACAGTAGTTTACATTCAGAGAATTATAATTATATTAATTATATCATATTTTTGGGGGATCCCATCTTCTTCCATATGGTCCAATCATCACTAAGCTTCCCTAAGTGCACTAGCCAATAGGGTTTAAGTGCACTGACCGCTGTAACCTTTTTAGACTTTAAATACAGCACAAGAACATTAACTGTTTCCCTGCAGGAGAAATGTTAGACAAAGACATCAGAAGAAGGAAGAGTGGAGAATCACAAGTGGTAAAATACAGACATGAGTAATGCAGCCTGAATGTTTTAATCTAATTCTTTATTCAAAAAGGAATGTACTTCCCAAATGGCCGAATTTCTGTGATAGATCTTTTAATGAATTCAGGAAAACCAGCCAATGAAAAATATAAAATATTATTTCTATATTAGGTACTTTCGCGTATGTTTTATCAAGTCTTGAGATGGAAACCATAGTAACTGGCAAAATCAGAGGAAAAGGTAAAAATTGCATTTATATTCGTCAGGTGGCTCTGAAATGTTTCTCAGCCAAAGTTTAATCAGTCTCTGTGTAAAGTTACTGAAACACTCCACAGGGAATTAGGGGTCATTTAAAGACACGGTGAGAGTGTCTGCCAGTCGGTGTGTTGAGACTTTTCTCTGCCTGTGGAAGGGTAATTATATATATAACGGCATGGCAGAGTGATGGAGGCTGCAGGGAAAGAAAGAAATACGAAATGAAAGAGAAGAAAGAAAGGTGTGATGAACAGTTCTCTTGGTTTTTCCCCACTTGCCTGAGATTCTCTAAAGAATTCAAGGAGTAGAGGTGATTTATAGTCTCTCTCTAAATAAATGCAGGGTTTGTTTTATCCACTCTCACAGTCCTACTACTGGGAATCAGAGGCCCATTATAGAAGCGCTCATGATTAAAACCAGATGATACCGATAATCATCACCACTGTGGACTTAAAGCAAAGTCTCAGTGAGCACACATGCATTCATATGCTGCTGCTAGTGTTCTTTTATCACCTTCTTCCCCACCCTTACCACAGAGGTTAGTGGGATCTCTCTTGCTGGTAAGTTCCTAACCAGAGGGGGAAAGAACAAACCTTGCCATCAGCAGCAAAACTTTTTTTAAAGGCTTAAATGATCAGATGGATTTATCAAAATGCCAAGGGGATGCCATCACAAGCTCAAGAGGTATGCAGAACCACATGCTGGTATTTCCAGACCTCGTGTTTGTATCAAAGCTCCCATTATACTACAAAGTCGTCTGCAGCATCAATGTAATCTATAACACAGAAATTATGAAATTGTTATCTTGATTAAAGGTCGGACAGAAGGTGGCATATTTAAAACTGACTGCATGATTAGGGAAGGCATGCTCCCTCTCCTTGATTAAATTCAAGCTAACCTTGCACAGGTGCCTGCATGGCCAAGTTCCTACTTCTCACCAGTAGATTACAAGTGACAGTGTTTCTGTCACTTATTACCACCTGGTCTCTGATGAATGCTCTATGTATTACGAAGATATACTTACTCATCGCTACCAAGAAAAGATGTCTCTCTCCATGCAACCTTTTTGGTTTGCACTTCAGAGGAACTTTTGACCGATGTAGAAGACTTCTTAGGGTGCTGATCCTCAAACAGTTTCCAGCCCCTCTGAGTTGTCACTGGACTCAAGATTTGGTCAGAGCTGATTGATGTGAGGTCAGTGCTGAGGTCAAACGATGTCCAAGAAGAATCAGATGAGACAGACGGGCTGGTGTCCACCCTTTCCTCCAGCAATCTATCACGTATGTCCATGATGCAAGAAGGAAAAGGAGAGAATGGGATAACAGAAGGTAAGAAAGAAAAGGATGAAGATGAGTGACTGAGAAGAAAAGACCAAGACTTCGATGAAAGTGAATGCATCGATGGATGTCCTGATAGGGCAAAAGCTTTGAATGAAAAAAGGAAGGTAAGGAGAAAATACTCCCGAACCAGATAAATGAATGGCGAGGGATGTGTCTGGACACTCGCACTGGCCAAAAGCTTCTCACTCGCTTTCTCTTGTCTCAGCAAAGTAGCAGGAGTGAGGAGAGAAACGAAAGACAAAAGACCAATCACAGGCGCATTAGAGAAAAGAGAAGGTGATATGGATGTCAGGGCAGGAAAAGAAAACCACTCAGGGACTTGAAGAGAAGTGAGACATGGAGCCTGCAGTGTGTGGTGGAAAGATAGGACTGCACCTGCCTCAGATGGAAGGGGTGAACACAAACAAAAGAAGTGGTGGAATCAGGTGAAAGGTGCGGGCAGCAGCACTTACGAAGTGATAGCTCACATCTCATTACATCCCATTTCTCCCCACTCAATGATTGAATCATGTGGTAAGTGGAAAGAGACGGCACGGGACAGGAAATCGATTTGAGATGCATGGAGAAGCTTGAACCAGTGGCTTTTGTGGTTACATGATAGCAGCAGGCAAGAGAGTGCTGTCTTGGGTTGCACTGATAAGCGGTTCATTACAAGAAGTCCGACCCACTCCAAATACAATAAAGGTTCACGGCTAAAACCCATTAGAGCCCTGATATGAGGAGGCCAGGTTAGCCAGCCTCCCATAGGTGCACTGGAAATGGTCTAACATATCCCTGCAGACAGTACAGATCCAGTATGGAGGGGTGCAAGAAACTTAGCACACATTCAAGTGTCTCCTTAGAGTGCACCAGAGGCTGAGCTAATAAGACTCATAATAATGTATATTCACTGACTTTAAAGGCGTCAGGCTCTAACAGTATCTAATTTGGAGTCTCATCTCAGCCAAAAACATCCTCCTCTGCTTAGAACAAACAGTGGGAGCCTCCCATCCATTTTCAGTAGACAAGGGTACCACTGACAGTATCAAAATTTCAACCTGTCCACCAATACTCACCAGGGCAACAACAGCAGTATCTTAACACATCAGTGACAAATCTGTCTCGTCACTTCGGCTCTCATTCTGGCACTTTTATATTACCTTTGAGTGGTGTTGGAGTTGTGTCAGGTTTTCATATAAATTCGATGTGGATTGCTTTTAAGAGGTTGAAACACAAACAGAGGAGTCACACTGCCAAGGACAGTAGATTACAACATGTTTAAAAAACTGACACAAAAGACATTAGTGGGTATTATGTTTATAAAGAAGCTGACAAGTTTTAGAAAAAGTCTTTATTTAATTACCGTCTCAACACACTGAGACGATAAAGAGAACTGAGTTTACAGAAAACAGTTGAAATGAAAAACAATAGAAAAGTCACTGTATTAAACCTAAGAGTGTGTTACAATCAACCAATGTCTGTGACATGTTATCTACAAATTGTTGAGGAAATAGCTGACACAAGCTTGTTGTGGTTGTATATTACTGGGTCTTGTCAATTAATCTTACAAACAACAAATGAACAAAGTGATCCAGTGGTGTGTGAAAAAAATAAATATACTGATCTAATATGTGTTTTGTATTTACATTTGCACAATGTCATGACAAGTGAACAGATAATTGCAGCTAAATGAGTTGTGGTGTAAATCACATGAAAGTAACTTTTTCACACATTTCAGCCATTGTTACGTGAGTAGACAGTGAACTCCACTGAACCATCTGAGCTGGTCCAAAACAGTCAGAGCAAGACTGATCTTTATTAGAAGACACGTTGTGTTGCATGTTGGATGTTGCATACAGCACACAACATTGTCTTTTTCATCTTTCTCCACTGCAACTTACCCTTCCTGTTATAAAGGGAGACAACAGTGGCAGAAAGAGGCAGAACAAAAGCAAATAAAAAGCTCAAACATATATCAGACATGCATGGGACAGCATCCAAAGCAAGACAAAGCAAGAAATTAGAAAATCTGTAATTATACAAAAAAAGTGTATTCCTAGAGGAGGGGAAACAATGCTCCCCATATGATTTGCACAGTCTGCAAATTAGAGTTGCTCAACAAAAGCAGCAAAGCATGTCCACGACAGGAGGAGCACATCCTTCTGTGCCGAGAAGAATCATTTCCCGCTGAGGCGACAATGCATGGGAAGCACTACCAGAAAGTCCCTAAATTAAAATGGGCCAGGCTTCCAAAAAGCAAAAAAGCATGCAATGTGCCAAGGATCATCCAAAATGAGTTTATTAGGCAGGCAGACACACCACGACATTCCAAATTTGTGGTGATTACGAGTGGCAAAATGATAGCAGGAGGAAAAAAAGCTTTGCCAAATAGATGGTGGCATTTGCTTCCATATGTCAGTTTTGGCTAGACAATAACATCTGACAAGCCAGAGAAATGACCAGCTTCAGCCTGGTCCTAAAAGCTGGAGGCCGCGGGACAAAAGAAGCAGACAGACTGATGAGGAAGCCTTGGGAAAGGAGTTCTTTAGTAGCTGCCTCCTAAGACTTCTAATATGAGGTAACACAGAGCACTCGACATGCCTGAGAGCAGCACACTGAAGCAAAGCGTCCCAGGGTGGGCTTCACATGCACTACAGTACTACAAACAGCACAGAGGAAGGTTAGTGGCATGGTAGAAGCTACTTGTTCCGCAAGGCAACAGGAGGGAAATTGATGTTAGGCCAGAGAAGACAGGGATGTCCAGGAAAGCACAAGCAGCTGAACTCCAGAGAAAACTGCTATTATCCCTTTGTACATGAGCCCAGACAGGTCAGTGCTGCCAAGCTGAAGGGACAGGTCAGGATAAAGGCAGCAAAGGAAGGAAACAATGGCCGGCGTCTCCTTCAGTAAACAGGCCTCGGTTGTTTCATGCTGTAGTGGGCCTCTGACGCTGACACATATGCAGACTCAGGGAAAAAATCCTCGTGGAACTCTGCCAGAAACCTGAAAGAGAGAGAGAGAGGGCGGGGAAAAGGAAGTACAAGAGAAGAGTGAACAAGTGAGATGGTGTGATGCCAACGATGTTCAGCACCCCCCCCTTTGTTCGCATCAAACATTCAACGTCGGCTGCTGCTCAGATGACAAACGGTGGGCGTACATGAAGCAAAAAGCAATAAACAAGGAAGCAACGGAGAAGTCCATCCTAGTTCACTTCTGGTTTTCCTAGATATCCCTGGCTCATTCCACGTAAATCCCAGACCCCATGCCCCCTGCCTGTGATTGTGCATGTCAGAGACAAAGCCCCCTCATCCATATACTACCACCAGAGAACCAATCACTATAACAGAAAGACTGAGAACATGAGAATGACAGACCAAAAGTCAGAGAGGGAAAGAGTGAAAAATCACCCCCCTCCTCCCATCTAATCAGTAGCGGGGAAAACTAATCCGGAATCTTCTTAGTATCCGCTACTCGGCCAAATCCTCTAAATCTTGCCATCTCATCTTAGCTCCACCGGCCTTCCTAATCTCAATGCAAACAAATTATCCTCATCAGAGGAGAACTTAAGAACGCTTTAACAACGACTGTCAAACAAGACAACCTGATGGGACAATAAAGGAAATATGGGAGTCCCTCAGAGTGAGTGCCCTCACAACAACAAAGAGATGCTTTAAAGAAATGAAGTTTACGTAGGCTAATTCTTCTCTACAAACAAAAAGCTCATTCTCAGAGATTCATTACAAGGTATTAATAGGTTTAAATACATATTAATTCATCTAGAAATGATTTTTGCCTCCTTGGTGGCAGAAATTCAGGCTTGTGCTAATCTTTATTGCTGTTAGAACAGTAATAACACAAGGCAAGCCGCTTTCGGCATACACATTGTAAATCAGCATAACGTGTGCATACCCATTTGCACACACCCACACACCCACACTTAATCATAATCATTCTTGCAGAGAAAGAGAGAGTGAGAGATCAACTGTGGCCAAATCCCAGAATGCATTGCACTTCAGTCTCCGCCACATCAATCAGTTTTTGCCCGCTCGGCACAATCTGCCACAAGGCTGAATTCAGAGCAAAAGGCATCAAGGCTTTCCCAAAAGACACAGGCGTTTTAGTTTGTGTCCAGTGTCCTGCAGAGTCTCCAACACGGTCAACATATTAATTAGTCACCGGGAGAAAAGAAGAGTGTTTCCCGTACTGAACACTATCAACTATCAATCCTGTCTTAACGACTTATAGTTCATCACAGAGCTCCAGAGGAGATTGAAACTGCAAAAGTAATTTACTTTTAAGCACTTCACTCTTTGCAACCAATTCTGCAATTCTGCAGAATAACGCTCTATGAAAAGAAATACACCAGTGATTTGCAGTCCAGTGTCACTGAAGTGAATCAAAGGACTCTACTCATGTCCGCCTCGCTACTGATGACACTGCATGAGACGCTGTGCTGAGCTGAGGTTTAAATATATATCAATTAATGCTGCTGGATAGAAGGCGTCCTCTGTATTTTACTTTGCACAGGGTGTTAGGGTCACTTGTTGAAAACATTGTTTAAGAGCCCTTTTACCCTGCTGTGAGTCGATGCATCACATACTAAGTTGAATGCTGTAATCCTTTCATAGTGCACAGCACTCTCCTCCCACAAACTGATATAGATGCCAGCTCTAGCTATTATCACAAGACTTTTATGGCACCAACTATGAAGCTCCAGTTTATTTATTTATATACGTTTCTGGTCAAGTAGTGAACATGAGAGTTATGGCTCTCAGACTCAGGTTTGTTCCTAGTCCCAGTCCATGGTGCAGTCAGGCGCTGCTCCACAGCACTGCTTGGTGGCAGAGAGCAGCACTGCGAGTGTTTGATTAGAGAATGAGAGGACCTAAATCCCCCCAGGTTTGGGACCGGCTGAACTGAAGATCGCTAGGGAGGATTTAAAGATTAGACTCCCGTGCTTGTGTAACGCCCACTCATCTCCCTCCCTCTAACACATGCTCTTTCTCACTCCATCCCCTCCTCCCCTCCGTTCCCATGTTCTCATTTACTCGCTCTTCCTTGCCTTTTTTTGTTTTTCGTGTCGCTGGGTTCGTGTATCGATGATTTCCAGACAATCACTATTTTCGGCCTTTAATGAATTAGACTGCTGTCCTCTATCTTTTCATTTATCACCTTCACGATGTTACAGTCGACAAATCCAGTACATTAGGACACAGGGCATAAGGCATAAAATGTATTTGTTAAGTGTGCTGATAACTTCTGCCTCACCCTCCGTGTGAAAAGAGAACCCTGGCGGTTGCAATTGAGCTTTAATGCCTAGGCAGGTCAAACCTCGGTTAATGAACCGTGCTGGTCATTAGCGAGGTGCATTTTAACTCAAAGTGCCTCACATTTAATGTCCCTTTAATTCTTTGCGGTACTATATCTTTTTAATGATTTATCCTCTGAGGAAATTATACTTCATGTCACACAGTTTCTGTTCACCCGACTGCACAATCCATTTACTATGAATGGGGCGAGATTTCCATTTTTTTTTACCTGAATGTTTTTTTGAAGAAACTTAATTTTGATGGCCTGAGTGAGCTCTACCACGTCTCTGCAGGGCGGATAAACTTCAAAGCCATACAATGTTTGTTTTACTGACTTAAAATTGCACTGTTTCTGTCCCTCTTTTGGTTTGTATCGCATTTACCTCTGAGACTGACCTCAAATGCATAAAAGTCACTTACCGGAGGAAGAGTTCCAGATGTTTGACCAGAGCTCGGAGATTCCTCTCAGGGATCTGCATCTTTCCCAGGATCTCAGGAAGCTT
The DNA here is from genome assembly GCA_900303245.1 of Selene dorsalis. Classification (NCBI taxonomy): domain Eukaryota; kingdom Metazoa; phylum Chordata; class Actinopteri; order Carangiformes; family Carangidae; genus Selene; species Selene dorsalis. The sequence continues at coordinate 28,939 of OMNW01011405.1, read as the reverse complement.
CACTGTGAGAAAAGACAGGGAGCAAAAGCATGTAAGGAGGCTGCACATCCACCGAATAAAATCATGTATAACAAGTAAACTAATGACAGTGACATGATCAGGCACCAACCAAAAAGCCGCAAGAGGTGTTGTGAGCCATATAGATAGGAGGGTGGAGGGGGCTGGTCATTCAGAGGGTAGTTATCAGGAGTCAGCTTCCAGCTCAAGACCTGGTCAGCAGAGCAAAGAAAAACTATATGGTCATGTTTCACTGAGCACTGGATTTATTCCCTTAAACACTGGGAAAAATAAAAATCAGAGTACAGTAAACATAAACTGTTTCTAAATGCCAAACACAGTTCCAACTTAACAACAGTGGATGGTTATGACTAATATTCAGTGTGATGACTATGTGGACATAGTGTAAACCATTTCAATCCATACATGTGTAAAGTCTCTCCCTGCAGTGATGCAGCCCACTTATATAACTGTCCTTGTGTCCTTGAGCAAGACATTGTTTCCCTTCCAGGTAAGAGTACACTCTTCACACACAGCTGCATCACCTCATTAAGCTCATTGTTTCTGCGGCTCTCCAGGCCATAGAATGGCCCGCTTCGCTCTTTGCTCGGTGTCAAGGGCAATGGGGACGAGGAGCCGCTGTGCACTGGGGTTTCTGGGTAAAGAGGAAGAACAGATGAAAAAGGAAACACTTTTATGGGAACTTTCTGGAAATGTAGCTCAATGCTGCTGGAAAATTATTAAGAAAGTAAACAAATGACAGCAAAAAAGCACAGAGAACAAAGAGTTAAAGACTTCCAATGTATATTTGTAGAGGAATCAAGAGAGGGGAAAAAGAAGCAGGAGGGCACCATCTACTGGGCAAAGTTGGTTATTACGCACAGGCCAAGTCCATAGATGAGGTTGCTGTAATGTCACATAAACACAGTTGTTTACTGTTTCCAAGCACACAAACTGCTGTATCATGTTTTGAAGGGAGTGGCAGCTTACTTCTGTCCAGGCTGAGGAAGAACTTGGGCTGGGATGAAGTGTCGACCAAACGCCGTTTGAGCTGTGGGGACGCCGTAGCACTGCCTCCGCCTAGTTCATCACATACAGCTGACATGTAACCAGTGCAACAACATGCCTCTTAAAGATCATTAATTAATCACACAACAAGAGATCAAGGTCCTGTAAATTACAAGTTACCTCCACTGCTTCCCTCAGCTGGCTTGTCACCTCCAGATGTGTTCCTGGTGGAGCGTCTGAGTGACTGGGACTGGTATGAGATACAGTCCATGTCAGGGTGGCGCCGGCGCTTTGGGGTGGGGGCTGGGGCCGTGGGCGTGGTGGCAGAGATGTCGCTCAGTGCTGGCTGGCTGTCTGTGGATTGAGGAGTAGGGGGGTTGTGTCCCAAAGGGCTAGGGCTGCGCTCTCGCTGGGCACTTCATAGACAAATAAAAACCTTTTTAGCTAAATGGAAGAGCACAACGACCAAATGTGGTGTATCACAAGCAAGCAGTGGCATCTGTTATCTGATTTATCATGGCACACTTACTTGCTGGAGCAGGGGGAGCTTTCATTCATGGCAAGAAAGAGCCTGGAGGAGCTGACCTTCTTGAACTGAGCTTGTTCACAGGGGTAGAGGAGGATCATGGGTAAGGTGAAGTCAAATGTGATCCTCAAGCCGTCAACCATCTCCTTACACAGCTCCTCACTTAAAATGTTGGAAGAATTGGAAAAAGGATGATGAATAATATGCAACTGTATTCAAATAATGCCTGGACCAACATGTACTTCTTCTTTTATTGATAACCATTGCTGGTTTGTTTACATCTGTCTCTGTTTCTCACCTCTTCTCTGGCGGGATTGGCTGTGGGCTGCTGCTCTGCGTCGTACTCTGCTGCCGCCGGTACCTCTCATTGGCCATGAATGCTTTGTTGATAGCAAAGTGTTTGACGTAGGACTCCAGGATGTGCACCACATTCGTCTGACAGGGAACCATCACCAGCTAGAAGAAAAACAGGAATGACAAGCTATTCAAAACTAAGTGTTTTTAACTTTTTTCCTTTCCTAACATCTGCAGCATGTACCTTTTTCCTCTTGTTGATGTAGAAACAGTCATCCTCCAGTTTCTTCTTCAGGACATCAGGGATGCTAATGTCAACATGGACGATCTTCTCCTCACACTCCCTTTTGACATTAACGTCTGGTTCAACCCTCTGAAACAACCACAATATAAGGAACATGGTCAACACAGGTGCAAAGTACACAGTGTCTACACAAACAAACATCTATTTGCACAGAAACATTGGTTTAGCATGATGACGGTGCTGATCTGAGACACGTTTAACAATACCACAAGTGTACAATGAGACAATGGACATAATATAAAGGGGAGGGGGAAAAGGTTCTTTTGGATTAGACACACTCCCAGTTGATCTTGATGATGGGATCAACTTAAGTGTCAGTTTTAGTGTGTTTATACAGAGATACAGACTGAACTGCTCCCCCTCACCATTTTATTGATATCCTCAGAGAAGGTGCTATCCCCACTATTTGAAGATTCAGGGTCAGAGTCGTCCACGTCACTGCTCTCTGAAGACGAAATTAAACCTAGAGACAGAAAATGCCAATTGATTAATTTGATATCTGAGGGAGACTGGGAGCAAAAGACACAGACAGAGACATAGATTTCTCACATGCGTCATCACTGTCGTCCTCCTTGGGGAGAGTCTTCAGAGAAGATTTAGTACCAGACTGACGGCGACGACGCTTCGCCCATCCCTTTCTCTTCCTACCACAAAGGAGAGGAAATAAAGCACAGACCATCTGTATCACACTTGTCTGTAGGGATGAAAAACAACTGAAAAGGTAAAATTCAGAACTTGAGGATACAAGTCAGAGACTCACGTTGTATATTTTTGATAATAAATACATTTTGAAAATAAAATGAACTTACATGCGACCTAGAGCTTTACGAGCCAGTTTACGCTGCAATTTTCGATTTTCCTCAGTGTCCCTCAGGACATGGTCCTCAGCAGCCCAACGGTCCCAGCTACACAAACACAGACATTAAAAAAAAAGAAAGAGAAGACTGCATGATTAGACAACAGTAGCTTGAAGCTAAATCATTACGCGGGTCATTGAACATAGCAGTTTGCAATGATAAACACTGTAATGAGTAGGACAAATTTAAATACGCAATTCAATGTCACCTTCTGTTCCAACCGTTGAAGTGAATCAGGTACTTTGGGATTCGTCTTCCATGTTCATCTGTACCTATTAAGACATCAAGGACCTGGAAGGTGAAAACACAACAAGTCTGACCTTACTTGAAGCTTTAGGGAGAGCTGGTGAGAACATTTAAATCAGCAGTGGTGAAATGCACATGTATACATGCATTTTACTTAACCATAATTTGATGAGCATGAGTATTTCCATTTTATGAATCTGAATACTTTCAGCCCCTTAACGTTTCAAAAAGACATCTTGTATATTTTGCACCAAAATGTTTTTTTCCTGCTTTTGCAAATCAATATTTTATATTTAAGAATATATATTAAGTATAAACAAGTGGCTATCTTATCATTATCTACATATTATATTTAACATCTACCACAAAACCCTGCGTCACTTGTTTACAATGATGCTTCCATGTTTACTAATAAGCTACAGACAGTTGCACTTTAATGCAGGGCTTGTTTATAAATAACTAGAGGTACGTTTGTTTTTATTTTTGGATATTGTTTCCACCCCCCAAAAAACGGAAGCTTTTAAAAACAAACGAAACTCTCACACTGCAGAAAGTACGTGAGCTATCCATGGTTAACTAAAGCCAAGCTGGCTGTAACCTTTATTGCCCCGTGCTAACGTGGTTAGCCAGTTGCTAACTAGAGGCTAAGACACGTATCAACGTTACTCAAACTCGGCTGAAGCATCGTCCTTAAAACAAAGCAATGTTTCCGTCTTAAACTGAATGTAGAAGTTATAACATAGCTAGAAGGCTTTATTTTGGTGCATTATAATGGTGTGAGTGTGTGTGTGTGGGCTAAGTTAGCGGTGCGTTTGTTTATCAAGTGTTGCCATTAAACTGCGTTGGGTGATAACTCTCGGCGGTTACTTTACGTTACTTGACTGTTTTTTTTATAAAATGTCACTAACATTTGCAAGGACATGAATGCATGCATTAGTTACAGCATTAGCTGCAATGCGTAGTTCGATAACTTCCACTGAAATGAACCTAACAGCTACCAAACATCACAGGTGTAACTTATATCATGCGTTTCAAAGAAACAGACGTGCAATCAAACGCACCCGGAAAACAAGTAAGAAACGACGACCGTTAGCATCACATCAACAGCTCTTGTTGTCCTCCTGAGGCCTCGGTGGCCTTAGCAGTCGACTTATTTATATCACCCTCACAGAAACAACCCCGTTTTCTTCCATGAATTATTCCTTTACACTTATTCACGCACGCCGAGCGGCTGCATTAGCTTGTATAAAACGTTACCTTAGCGTCATACAACACTTTAGCCTTGGTGGGGTCGGGTTCAAAGCACAGGACTCTTTCTCCTTTGTGAAATTGATATTTAATTCCCCGCGAATTCATTTGTTCATGGCGACGTGTGGGAGAGGAGGCATCGATCTGGACCCTATAAACTCCTTAACCCTTTCCCTGCCAAACACTGTTTTTTTTTTCGTGAGGGGTCTCCAACCAAATCCAGACCGAGGAAGGATGGCGCTGTTGTGGGACAAATGCAGATGCCTTCACTGACTACTCGTAATTTCTATATCTGAAACCGCGTTGTAACTGGTGCGCACTGTGTGATTTCTTTTTTTGTTTTGTTTTTTTTGCACAGACTTTAAAAGTATAAACAACCGAGCTTTAAACTGAGTATCACACAAGTGTAAAATTTAGTGAATTATCACAGTTACAACGAAAGGCATCATAGCACACCCATTTCCCACAATTGCCGCATCGGTGAAGGCAACACAAACATGCGTTTCAGTAAGTTCAAATGATCTCTCACGGACACCGTACTAGTGGTGCAGTTTTAAGATTTGGCCAGTAGATGTCAGTATGCGAGCATGAAAAAATCGACATCAGACTCACTCGTTCAACATCTGTGTAATCAGCGCTGAACTGTTTCTGATCCATGTGTTAAATTAGCTTTGTGCAGGCTATACATTAGCATGTAATGCTACTTAGTCACATGCACTTATATTGACAATGCAGCAGGTATGCATGGAGCATGTGCATCTCATCAGTAACATTATAGTTAGGTATTAGGTTCTCAAACTGATGTGAAAGGACCCCCATTTCTTTACATGGCTCCATGTGTTGCCCATTTATCATGCAACATTGGTTTTAATGTACTTAATCTGTTTTCACCCCAAATTTAAACATAGCAACCCAAATATAACATGCAATGCAAGGGTCCATGATATAAGATCTCACTAAACAGGAAAACTGTGTCTGTTTTGGGATGCATGGCATGAAAATGATTAAGATCTGGGTAATATATTGCTCCATTGTGAATAGTACCAACTACAACCTTGCAGATCGTATTCTGAAATTAAGTCTGCGTAAATAAATTTCGTACCTCGCAGGAGCAAAACATGTTGTTTTGGTATCTGAAGTTTTGAGAAAGAAGCTTTACCTTGAGGCAAAGCGCAGAACAAGAAAATTCACCATGTCTGAATAATCTAATCTTGCTCTACTGAAACAAGATGGGCTCTCTTAAATTATACAGTATGTGGATGTTTACATGAGCAGCCGGGAGCACGTGAAATCTTTGGTCAGATGGATACATCGCTCCAGGGTACACACTGTGTGTCTGTGCAATCATATTCAATTATTTCTCCAATCTCAGACTTTAATCACATAAGAAACGATCTGATTAATCATTTGTATGAGTAATAAACCAGGACTAATTTAGAGCTTGCGTTCCTATTCCTACCATAAATAATGTTAATTGTTTAGGTAAAAATAGACCCTGGATCACTGGCTCATTGTTTCACATTTCATACCAGTAATTTGATTCTTTTTGTTTCTGACCTTGTAACCTTTTTTATTCCCATCTATGTCAGACAGCCTTGGACAATGAAATGTAGGCTACAATGATCCCCAGCACAGGAAACCATGTCTCTGCAGCTGCGTCTGAATCTAGACTCATTTTGCTTAAAATGGTTTCAGGCCATGCTATTGTATACCAAATATAGACAGTGTGTATATAACACTGAACATGACTGGCTGAAGTCTAGCCCTGTTGATTTACTCTCCTTTCCTTCAACCCTGACCGTGTCTGATGTATTTTGACAGTCACGTCAAATGATCACTGTTTCACGTTAAACGTATTCCATGGTTGCACATCAGTAACAGGAGAACTTGATTGTCTCTAACACTTGATGAAGAGCTTGAGGACAGCAGAATAAAAAAGTCATGGACGCTGCAGGGGTCGATACCGTCTAAATCTGAGATATGGGAATGCATCTGTTTAATATCCTTTAAAATGATGCACTCTTCCCCCATATTAGCCTACTGTTGTTTTTGGCTTTTCACCCAAGTAGGAGTAGTGGGCGATAATGCCTCAAGTGCTGGCCTCTCTCCATAAACCTTTTTACAATCTAATGCAAAACACCATGTTTTCATCTGTAATTCCTGCTTCTGTGTTTTCACTCAGTCAGTGTCTCATTCGTTTCCCCCTGCAGACTGTTTTTAGAAGTGTCAAATCTATCTCAGCTGTTATCAGTGTCATGTCATGCTGTGTTGTGTGTATGTGTGTGAGTGTGTCATGCAGTGCAGCTTCATAAGCTCCTTTATCAGCCGGCCGGCACCCTCCTCTCCAGACTCCTGCTGTCTCCTTTAATTTTTCCCATACTTTCACACACTAGGCCACACATACACACACACACTCTCTCTCTCTCTCTCCCTCTGTCTCTTTCTCTTTGTCTTCCTCACACACTCTCTCCTTTAAACCAATGCACACACTCACACAGCACACAGCCATATTAACACGCTGAAACTACCGAGCTCTTCTACGAGCATCTGTGTCAACAAACGTCTGGCACTATGTCGGCCTCTTACACAGGTGTATGAAGCGAGGCACTGGCCATTAATCCTACGGCTCACTTATTGTTTAGCTAATAATAGCACACAGCAGGGTTCACTGATAGGCCTATTATTCCCAGACAGCGAGGTGGATTAATGAGAGACAAGGATTAATACGCCTATTTTCATCCCTGGCTAAATCATGTCTGTCTGTATGTGAATGACCTTCTGCCTGTCTGATTATTGTGACAGGCTGCTTGTCTAAGTGCCCCCATGAGCATGAGCTGCTTCACTACAAAAACTCATCTCACTCCACATCCTCAACAAAAGTTAGTGGTCAAAGTGTAAGATGCACAATAAAATGATGTTTTTCTAAACAGAATTTGGTGGACGAGACTTAAGAAAATGAAGCACAGTGGAGGTCTAAAGTTGACTTTTTATGCAAAGAGTTGAAAAACAAAATAATACAAACAAAAAAAGTTCTTAACAATGTAATATGTTGACTCTGAAGTTGGTTGTTAAGTAAAATTACAATATGCAAGTATTCATCTCCAGTGCTCTGAGCGCCCTCCCACACTCATGCACACACACTTTCACACTTCTCCCTGCGCTCCAGTTTGTCAATGACCAACGTGCAGAAGATCACAGCGGAGGAAAAGAAGATTTGACTCGCTCCCTCTCCACAGTGCGCAGCGTCTGCAGCCAAATGCAGCACATTCCAGCTGTTTACCAGCTTGTGCGCAGAACTTCCTTTTGATGGGGCAACAACAAATTCCTGTATTGTAGTTGGAGTTTTCAGAGAGAGGCACCGGACAGCGCTGATGTGAGACCCAAAACAAGGAGACATGTCTGCCTCTCAAGGACTTCTCAACAGCGTCTTCTCCTGCTCCTCTCCTGCCTCCAAGGCCATAATCAAACGGAGGCTACGCCAGACCCGCAGCCTGGACCCCGCTATTATAAGACACTGTGGCAGCGGCACGGAGGCGGTAAGTAGGGCACTGCCTTCTGGAGCGGCTGTCGCGGACGCAGGTGCGTCTCCGGAGCGCGTGGCTTCCAAACCGGCTTTACGCACCAAGATTCCGACTCTGAAGGAGCCCATATCCCCGTCCCTCTCTTCTCCCTCCATACCCCTGGACGTTTCTCCATCCTCCAACTTCCACTTTGACTATGACACAGTGAAGTGTGCCAAAAGGAATACCGCCGGGGATTTACCGTTTCTGGTGAGGGGACCCGGCGCTGCGCCGTCCGGGAGCACCGGTACGCTGTTCTCCCCGCGGAGGTGGCTACAGAGGAAAGTGCAGCCGTCCAGCTCACATGCCTACGTTGTGTGGAAATCAGAGGTAAAGTCTTTTCCCCCCCTCTGGTACAGCTTGTGTTGAGTGAAATGACAAAATATGGCAAATACGTATCTATAAACCCACGTGTTTTCCTCTGTTCCCTCGTGCACAGTCCCTCACTAACAACACCAAACCGCTGGAACAGTTACCTTAACAGAACTTAGCTCTTTTCCAGATCTGTCTGTCTCTAAAGTGTAGGCCTATGTGGCAGTTCTTGGGATGATTAGAAAAAGCAATCAACAGGCTTCACACATTGTTTATTTTTGCTAGAAGTCAAAGCCACTGTATGCCAGGAGACACATCTGCTGTAACTCTCTGTCAGAAGCGCCAGGACTTGGACTCAGAAACTTGTCTGTGCATCTTCAAACTGACTGCGTGTGGAGTCAGACATTATGTCTTGAGATGCTGGTGCCCCACTGGAAGATTTATTGGTTTTGAAGTGGGAGTGTTGACCTGACTCTGACATCTGCACCTGGAAGCCGTCCAGTATTAAACCAGTGCACTACAGCCCACAACTAGAGCAGTTGTCTTGCCCAAGGGCACGTGGCGGAATTGACTTGGGGAAGGGGGTGTGGGCAGCGCTGCTTCCACTTCTCCCACCTGGATTCTTTTGTGGCTGGTCGTTGCTGTGTTCCCAGCCCTTGTCAGACTCACACCTTACACAGAAGGTCTTATGGGAAGGCTAAAGCAGCTCTTATGGAGCTTCTGAGGATTAAACGTTTCCAACAAAAGGTGCAGTGAAGTGCACAGATAGTTTTTCCCTCTCAATCCCTTTCTTCCCCTCCTACTGCTGGTCTCATGAAGCTGCTTGGGCTTTTGTCTTCATATAGAATTCAAATTGAGTGTGAATAAGGGGAAGGTAGCGTATGAAATCCTTACCAAAACATACTTGGGCAACTTATTCTTAGCGGGGGGTGGGGTGTGTGGGGGGGTGGCTTTATAGGCTGCATAGTTGGCACAAGTCCACATGCAGTGGTGGAAAGGTATGATAATTTTCCAGCTTATTTTCTGGACCCACTCTCTCTTTCTCCGCCTTGGCTGAGATGTGTTTTGCTTGTCTAGTCCCACAACTGTATGTGTGTCCATGTGCAAGAGCATGTGTGTGTGTGTGTGTGTGTGTGGGCGCGTGCACTGATGTGAGGGTCTTAGGGACACATGGGTTCTCACGACTGGGAACGGTCACAGGGTCAAAACCAGCGGCCCTCAAACAGCTCTCCCATCATTTCCTATCACAAAGAACAGCTCCAGCTTCACTCTCTGCTGCCTCTGTCCTTCTTTCTCTCACACAAACACACACACACATCCACACTCCACACGTTTCCTTCTTCTCTTGAACTCTGAGTTGTTGAGAAGTTCTCACTGTTTTCAGAGTTTCCCATCACTGTGACTCTATTTTCCATGCTGCTCACTCCCTCCCACCCTCCTCTCCTGCCACGGCCCACTGAGGATAACATGAGGCCATCAGTTTGGAGTCATTAGTACAATCTGGAGCACAGAGTTATTACACCTCAGGGTGTTTGTAAAAATACGGAGCCAAGACGTGTTGCTCGTCCTCTGGGATGTTTCACACACTTTAGGGTGTGAAGTAAACTCTAAAATGGAGTGTAAACTTTACATTGGTTATGCACCCGATGTGGCAGGCTGATTTAGCTGCAGTGAAATTTTTCTCTGCAAATGCAAATTGATCATGCACGTTCAGTTCAGTCTCAGAGTTACTGACAGGAACCAGTCAGAAGCACAAAGTGTCCCTCAGCTGTGATGAAAGAAAGGAAAGAAGTCTCTGACTTCTGTCCAAGAGACAAGAAGCAACAAGTGTTCACTCATGTCCAGTTTACAATCTGCCAACACTGGGAATGTGTGTTTTCCCATGCTGGAGATATGATTGACACCTGACACTGACTTCCCAGGGCCTTGCGCACATGCCCTGTTTCCACTTGTCTCTACATCTTTTTAAAATCGTCCCAGTTTATAGTACATAATGTTTTTGCTGGTTTTTCATGGCGATCAAAATTGTCTCAGTCTCCAGCTACGTTACCATGTGATGATGATGTGACTCTGACTTAAATAGGGGGTTGAAATGACTGATTTAATAGCATTTTATAAAAACCTGTGAGAGAGACTGATCAAAGCAGCAGAGGTTGCGCTATCTTGACCAGACTCCTGTTCACTTTCAATTTGCAGTGTCTGTGTGTGTGTGGAGAGCAACCTGTGCGGAGAGGTCTCGTGCTATGCCTTTTTAAGGAGGGAGACGTGCACAGAGCAGCAGAGAGAGACAGAGTGGAGATGGACTGGTTTACACAAAAAGCAACACATGACAGTTTTATTGGCCGTGATTGCTTAACAGCTTTTTTTTGGTCTTTCCGTGGCCAGGTTGTTGATGTTGAAAGAGAAATGATGCAGAAAAATCATCAGAAATGGAGCTCTGTGTTATTAGAGCAGGAGGGCTGACTGATTGATCCTAAAGTTAGACGTCATATCAACATTCTCGTCTTGCAAAATAGCAGTGAAGGTTTTTACTGGAACGCTGACGTGCTTACATTTTTTATCTGCCCACACTGAACCTACACACTGTTTCTGTCTTTCATGCATCACTCAAACTTACACACACATGCACAAAGGCTCGGAGAGGAAACAGTGGCCGGCTAATTTAATGCTGGTTGTTTATGGGGCGCCAGAATGTTGACATAGTATCGTCTATTTTTAGATCCACTTACCCCTAATACTTTAGAAAGTAGACTAGGCACAAAACAATCATGTTTCCTGAAGCTATTGCTACTAAATGATTGATTCCAGATGATTTCAAGTGATTCGCGCCGTGGTTCTTTCAGGTCAGAGTTTCGTCTTCTGATAGTGTATCTTAGAGTTGGTTGTGGGGAGAAACAAAAACTTACAGCCTCATAAATAATCCAATCTAGTAAAGTCAATAATAAAAAAAAAACGATGCTAGCTACAGACATGCTTTTGAAGTTTTGGATGTTTTGGTGATACCTATGATGAAAATCCATGTTTTCTATTCATTAATATAACTGAACCATGGTTTTGACAACTGGGAACTTGAAAGACTGTGATTTTGTACTATCGTGCACTTCTGAAGGAGCTAGAAATACAAACATCGGCTTGTTTGTGATTTTTAAGAGACATAAAAACTTCAAAATCAAATCACGGTCTCTCTTGAAAAAGGATGTAACGTGAAGGAAAAACACAGAACTTCACTGTTTAGTGAAGCATCACTGATCGACGTGTGTTTTCATTTTAAAACACTAACATTTAGAATTACACTTAGATTACTTGCATGAGGTTGTTACCACTCTCTAAATACCCCCTTGTTGCTTTATTTTAAATGTATCATCAGTGACCTACATTGGAGTACTCAGAACTGACAGAAGAAGGAGAGAAACACACTTTGAGAAAGAGTCGACTGTTTGCTTTCTTAGGATCATGCAGTATGTTTTTTTTTAGTCTTGCTAGCGCCATGCCTCTGTAGAGCAATCAGTTGGTCCACCACTTTGGGTCAGACTAAAATATCTCAACAACTATTTAATATTTTGCTAAGACGTTCAAGAGCCCAGAGAATGAATCGCCATAGGTCACAATTTTTACTTGAAACAAAAAATTCCTTGACATATAGTAGATGGACTGCCTCAAATAAGTTTTGCTCATTCATGGTTTCTAGAGGATGTATCCTGATGACTCTGGTAAAGCCTCTAACTGGGACTATCATTAGCTGCTCAAATCCCTTTCAGACAGTTTGTTGGCTACGACTGGGTAGATTTTCTTGTGTAACATTACTGTGATAATTTTGGTAGAATCCCCCGCATGGTTTGTGAAATATCTATTAAAAAAAAAGAAAGCTATTTGTGTTGCAAGTTTACTCCTGTTGTTAAAAATCCCTTTTTGAAGCAGCTGGTGTGATGTTTCATTTACCAGGAATCCGGCAACCTCCATGCTTTCTGAAGACCTGTACCCCACATGTTTGCCATTGTTTGTGCTGTGAACCATACAAGTTACACTTTTTTTTTCTTTTTATCCAAAGTGGTTCACACTGAAGCGTTTATAATAACATTAACAAATACCTGTAGTTGAGCACTGGAATGAAACTGAACCTCTAATCAAAGCAGGAGAACAGATTTTGCGTCTTTTCGTGAGTTAACAGTTTGAAAGGATTTGGGGTGTGTTTGGATTGTACCCTGCACAACCCCTCTGGTATTCCAGACTGACGGCTAAAAGCAATCATGCAGATACACTGTTAACACTTGGACTTACTGGTGTTGCACTTCAGGAAAACATGATCTCCCTCAGGTTTTCACAAGTAGTTGCTCATCCATCACAAGCTCCCAGGAATGAGGCAAATCCAACCATCTGATAGGTTCAGCCGCTCCAGAGGATCAAACCTAAACACAAAACAAACAAACAAACAAAACATACACAAATCAATTTATTAGCAGCATAGTGTGTATGTGAAATGCAGGCTCAGTATTTTCTTTTGGCCGTGTTTTAGGGAACAGAGAAGCGTGAACTTGTGAACTGAGCTGTGATCCATTCTGCCTTTCCTCCCTGGTTTCCTCCCTAAGTTCTCTCAAAGTGAGGAGGCTGCGTTGGAGGACACAGACCGTGATGGTTCAACATTTGTGGAATGCTCACACCAAAATGAAAACTAAAAATAAACATAATACAATATACCTTTGGTAGTTCAGCCAAGATTCACACTGTCTTTCTTCCTTATTACAGTATCACTGTAGCACAGAACAAGTGGACCATGATGTAGATCAAGGAGTTGAATATAGGATGTCATCACGCTGCTGCAAGAGCCTCTGTCAAAACACTGAGACTGTGATGGAACACAGGTGAATTCTCTTGGCGCTCAGCAGTAGTTTCTGATTTGCATCTGTTCACGGTTGTCACTTGTCTGGCTTTGTACAGTTGAAGAGCTGCAGTCAGTTTTTATTATTTGGAGCTGGATTTTCTTTTTCTTTCTTTTCTTTTTTTTGCATGACTGATTCAACTTTGTTTCCTGCTAAATCAACAGTTTTAATGGAGCGCACTAAGACGTCCTTCAGAAACATTGAACCTGTCATTTCTTACCGCTGCTCATGGCCACATGTTCTGGTTCAGTTTCCCCTCCTGGGAGCAGCTCTGGATTTGTGTACATGGGTCTGTAAGGGGTTTGTAGTTTGATTATGGTCCTTATTAAGTTTAACGGGCCTGGTTATTTTCATGTAGTCAACAGCCTACTCAGAGACCAGCTGAGCTGACCACGCTTTTGTCTGCTTTGAATGGGAATGACATAAATACCCCGAGTAAAAACATTTAATTCACCATTTTCACCATGATCATATTTTTTGCATAAGTTAAGTTCAAATGCAACAAAACGGTAGCACATTATTGTCTAGGTGATCTCACTATTATTTTTGTAATATTATGATTATGAATTATTGCACTAATTTAACCTCTCAAGACAATTTGTAGCTTCTGCTTCACTCCCATGTGAAGTTTGGATTTATATAGTACTCAATAAAAGAGATTGCAGCGATGAGTCTCACAGTGGAGACCTACAGCAAAGGTTTAGGTTAACAGTATAGTACAGTGCTGGGTTTCAACCACTGATAGCTCCCCATAACATGAGACTGCTTAAAACTACAATATCAAAGTTCTGAAATCCCCATCCTCCCCTAACCCAAATCACACAACGATGTTGTCAATTGAGCATTGAAGCTGTGTCTGGCTTTTCTTTTCATTTCTCATCAATGTCTGTATCACTCATCTCTAAAAAGAGACACATTCAATGTTGGCTTTTCATGAACGGCAAGTTTCCGATATCCCATTGTGCCTTGGAGTAATCAGACGAATTGACAGCAGAGCGCACTGTATGAAATTAATTTTAAAAGCCAAGAGGATATGACATCAACATTTGATTCCAATGAGATGTCACTGGTGTCTGAAGGAGACCGCAGCACACTGCGTAATGTGTGTGAAAATATTCTAAGCCATCTCTCATCGGTGGACGGAAACGTGGTACCTCGCAGGGCAATTTTTTGACAAGTTTGCATGATATTCTGTTGAGAAGAACCATATGAAACAGTGGGTTTTGTTTGGCAGTGTTTGGCTTTAGCAATCTCACATCTCCTTTGGGATGTTTTCTCAACAATGAAGGAAAAGAGAGCAGCTTGAAATAGAGACGGCTGAAAAGTAAACATTAATTTCCGCAGCCAAAATCTCTCTGTCTGTTGCCGATTAAACCTCTACTCCAGTGAGAAGGCTGCAGTGTAGAGTTACTTTTAGTGTGCATGAATATGTTTTCATGCGTGTGGGAGTAAATCTGAAGGCAGTGGGTGGATGATCTAATTGTGCACTTTGGAGTCTTGAAGGCAAAAATGTCCATCCCCTTGTGTATTTGTCTGTGTGTATTACAGTGACCCCTGTGTCCACTAATGTTCTCTCTAATGTGGTTTGTCATGGGCCAGAGGGAAAGCATGGATAAGATCCCCTCACAAATGCCATGGTGTGTTAAATTTACAACTTCCCATTTATGCATCTGTCTCAATCAGTGTAAACGCTGGTGATATGATACTCACCCTGGGTGAAAAGGTTTCACAACATTTCAAAACACACCCACTCTTTATCTAATCTTGGACAAGTAACATTAATATAGGCACTAAAATCTTATTCTGCAAGCAGAGGTTAATGCATGTTTTTATTATTTATTATATTATTTATTTATTTATTGTGGATAAAAAAGAAGAATGCAACTGACCAACGCAGTGCCATGCTGGTTGTATTCAACATCAACATGTCTTTGCTCTCTGCATCTGTGGGTTGTTAACAACTGGTCAGAGCTGGCCCCAGGCATAGGCAAATTAAGTGGGCCCCTGTGAGCACTTCTTTTCATGATATACAATATTATACCACTAGTAATTATACAAAAATGTAATGGTGTGTTGACAGGGAAATAAATACTAGTTTAACCAGTTCCTGCAGCCTTTATCAGAGCATTACTACTACAGCTAATAAAACTGATAGTGTGTGGAGCAGTATTGATAATGGTGAGTAGTAATGTCAGTGATTAGGTGGTGGGGACCCCAGATCAGAAAATACTCAGGGCTCTAAAAAGGCCTGGTTCCAGCCCTGCAGCTGGTGTGACATTAAAGATATTAGTAAAGAGTGTCTCTCAAGATTATGGATGTATGTTGATTGTGACTGTGGAGTTTACCAGTGTAAGTGTGTGTGTGTGTGTGTGTGTGTGTGTGTGCGTGTGTGTGCGTGTGCATGCAACAATCTTCATAAGGAATATCAAGAGGACGCTTCATGTTCATATCCTGTCTCTTTGCTAAAATATGAGCCCAGAGGAATAAAATCCAATTTTGTTTTTGATTTTATCAGGCTGTGGGTTTTTATCTGAATGTTGCTTTGAGAAATTGCTCCATCTGAGTTCAGGCGAGGACTTCTTGTTTGTGTTGTTTACAGTCCTCACAGATGTATGATGTCCTTGCACTTGTTTTTATGTTGTTCTACCACATTTTACACAGGGAATTCTTGCATGATTTACTCAGGATGTCAGCTCAGTCACTCCGTCTGTCTCCATCTCGTGTATATTAATTACTTCTACATGCTTCAGAGCGGTTGACCTCCGTGTCATGCCTCCCTTTGCATGCCTATTTATTACTGAGTAAAACCGTTTCATGCTGTATTTAGTGAGGATTAACTGAATGTTCCTGTTCACACATACAGGATTTAGGCTTCTCTGAGAGCTAAGCTTTGAGAATTAATACCTGTCAGTGTGTGGGCTTTTGTGCATGCATGTGTGTGTGTGTGTGTGTGTGATTTTACCTCACTGACTGATCAAGTGTCTGCTGATCAAATATACCTTCAAATGCTTGGGAAGCTATTTTAAATAAGCCATGGTTTTGGAGAAGTTGTGTATTTCGCTTTGCGCAGCCCTGTCCTTTATGTGTGTGTGTGTGTGTGTGTGTGTGTTGCTCTGTGGGGAGGTTTAGGGAATTATTTATTTGGAATTCCAGGTCAGAGCTTCATGCCGAGGGCCCGGGGCTCCTACTGAAAGAGGGGTGGCTACTGACTGAGTGACCCCCAAACTTCCTCTCCTCTCCTCTCCTCTTCACCCACCCATCCTCTCCTCTCTCTGCTTGGTTTCATGTTTCTTCACAGACTCCCGTCCATCCTTCACACATACTGACTCTCTTTTCTGCCTGTAACTCTCTTTCCTACCTGAACTGCCAAATCACTTTCTTTATGCTTAGAGAATACACAACCTTCGAAGAATCAAGAATAGAGCTGGGATCAAAGCCTATAAGAGTTTGTTGGACAGGTCCAGCTTTGCCTGTCCAAAGAGTA
Organism: Selene dorsalis; assembly: GCA_900303245.1. Classification (NCBI taxonomy): domain Eukaryota; kingdom Metazoa; phylum Chordata; class Actinopteri; order Carangiformes; family Carangidae; genus Selene; species Selene dorsalis. The sequence continues at coordinate 12,226 of OMNW01011405.1, read as the reverse complement.
CATGAAGCTCACAGTCATTTGTTCTCATGAAGGCTGCTTTGAACTGACCTGCCTGAGGAGCTGAGGGCAGCTAAATGAGTGTCATCTTTCAAGCTGCTGTGTAAAACTTCTCTTTTATGGACCATTGTTTATGTAGTTTCCACATATTTTTCCTCCCTAACCTCATTTTCCGTCTGAGTTAGTATGTGGACCTCAGATCATAAATCGTAGTGTTTCTGATGACCTTCCTCACCTTTAGTCTAGTTCTTCCTTCAGGCCAAAACTACCTGAATCCATTTATGCTAAATGCACAACATATATACATTCAAATTCATGTGAAAACCCATGTGAATATTTTACATCACATGAGTTTCCCTCTCTTGCTACCCTCAGAAGAGCGTTCATTATTCTGTGTGTCATTTCTGTGTAATTCGCTGAGCCCCCATTACAAGGTGTTAAAGCTCCAGTTGCCCAATTTCTGGTTCAGGTTGATTTCAAAACCCACAGATAATCAGTTTACAGTAATATAAGACAGGGGAAAGCTGATAATCCTCTAATCTGAGAAGCTGAAACCGGCAAAGGTCGAGTAGTTTAGTTTGATTATTCAAATAATTAACAACATTTTCTGTTGATTGACTTATTGGTTAATTGATAACTAGTGTTTTGATATAGACAGCTGATGCTCAAACGCACCGCCTGGCCTTCAAACTTTATTCCCCTGCAGAACCTTGGATTGCAGCTCTAAAAATAATGTTCAGTCAGCAATGAGGAGGAAGGCAGACAGGATGAGGGAATCACCTTAGCATTGAAGTGTGACTATCCCCTTTGATACACACACACACACACACACACACTGGGTCCACTTCATAGAAAGCCATCTCCTTCCCAGTGTCTTATCTTTGCTCTCTCTTCTGGCAGGAGTCCCCATTATCTGCCTGGAGTAAACTTGGGCTCCAATTGGCCGACACTGACTGAGTTCAGATGGAAATGTCTCCTGGAACTGTATCCATAACATCTCTGACATGTAACTTGGCTGTGTAACAGATCACAACATCAACACTGGCTTTCATAGCTGTTTTGCTCTGCCTACACAGGATCAGAAGTGGTCTATACATACTAATGAATTTAGCATGATTTGAACATCTGTTTAGCATAGAATCAGACTGTGACAGACATGTGAAAACAGGTCCTGAAAAGCAAAGTGATTTAAACCGGAGGACCTCTCATTGCCACCCCACCTCCCCAACCAAATCTGTCACAGTAAGGAAGCAAACAGAAAGAGACAGCAGGCATTTTAGACACAGCCGGGGCTCTGCGGCTATAAATAGAAAAATAGCTCAGTGGAGGAATGGGTTGACACACTCAGGTTCCAGAGGCAGAAGCAGAAGCAGGGAGAGGTGTATTGGTTGCACGTGTGAGTGTGTGGGGTTCATGAAGCTCCTGTATGTTCCTGCAGTTAGACTGTGATGTGTGTTTTACTTCACAAGTCAGAGCACAGCAGGGATGTACACAAACAACTCTGAAGCATGAGTTTATCAGAAAAGTATTATTATGAGAATGCAGACAGATAATTAGATTTAGAATGTGATTATGCCATCTAGTGGACATTTGTATTTAAACTATCTCCTTTCTGTCTTGTTTCTTTCGCGTATGACTTTGTCTCTTCTCTCCATCTTCCCCTACTTTCTCCCTTACTTCTCCTTAATGATGCACATGCAATATACAAATCATAAAACAAGAAACACATTTCTACAAAAGAAATAGCCTCTGTAAAAGTATATGATTTTAATACAGCAAAGCAGCCAGATTATACCCTGAACTATACTGACCTCTGCCTTATTTAACAACTGATATTTTGAACAAGACTCTTAAAAAAATGAAAAGTTTCCTCCAATCATCAGTGGGCTGTTTACACTGTCAAATCCAACCTCACAGATTCCAGTAGCCAGTTACTAATCAGTATTAGTATTATTAGTATATTATATTGTCTAGTAGGGATTTTCTGTAAATGAGCAGCAGACCAGGGTTTTTTTTTAAATGCAGTAGATGTAAAGAGCTATATTATTCAACAGATGGCGGCATTGAGCTTTTAATAAACCTTCCAGGAGGTGGACTGAGTTTGGGAACATTCAGCTGCATCTGGACACACACACACAAACACAAATGATGAATCACAGTAAAAATGTGGGTGGGCTGCTTTGTGGCCAGTCACAGCTGTGCACATCTGTCTCCTTGGCCTCTTCATGTCACAAGTATCTTGCAAAAACATAACAATAGCTGATAGTCCGGACATATTTCACAGCGCAGGGGCCAAATAAAACTGTTTAAAAAGCACTGGACAGGGAAACAAATCCAGCAGTCTGAAGCTAGCTCCTGAAATGTGTTAACTTCATATGGCTGTTTCACAGGCTCACAATATTTACATATACTGCTCACCTCACTAGACCTGTTGTGGCCTGCAGAGTACTTCTACAATTGAATTACATTGATTGTCTCAAATAGTCCTCCTTCTTTACTGTTAAAGACACTCAAACCTTCTGGTAAATGGGCCTGTGTTATTATTACACACTTGCAAAGTATTCTCATAAGGGATCTCCAGTGGAGTGGACTTGTTTGTACTGTCACCAACACCCACATATCCACACACACACACACACACACACACACACACACACACACACACACACACTCACCCACTCTCACAAACATAACAATGTGTGTTTGTACTGCTTTCATAGAGAACAGCGTCACTTCCAAGCAGCAGAGATCATATTCTCTCCTGCAGAGTGCGTTCCCAGAATATTCACGTGTGTGTGTGTGTATTTGGGAGTGTGTGAGTGTGTGTGTGTGCATGAGATATTAGTTTTAGAGGTCCAGTAGTCCCCCATATGATTCAAAACTCCAGTGTTGCTGGCCTGGTATTTGGTTTTGGAATGAGGGGAAAGAGGTTGGGCTTGGATTTAATGATTAAACATGCAACTACAAGGCTAAAATCTATTTTTATATTTTCTACTAAATAAAAAACTTTGTTTGCTGGACAGGACAGTTGCTGTAGCACATAGGAACTTCAGCCTAATGCCAGCTCAGGAAGGGTTTTACCTTTCCAAACACCTGGGTTCAAGTACGTCTTTTCTGGAAAAACTCCACTGGTGCAGGAAGTGAAGCATTTTACACTTCCAGCAGAAGAAACAGCAGTTTGTTTGCAATAAAACAGAAGCAGAGCTGGTTGACCAGAGCAGTAGGAGACAACCAGTGTGTGTCGCTTTTATATCCCAATAAAGACATCATTTTTTCCCCCTCATCTGTCTACCCTCCGCCTCATGCCTATTTTATAATCCTGTTGTCACGGCGCATCATCTCTCAGCCTCATTATTCAGGCGCTCAGACAAATAGAAAACAGATGCTTTGTCTTTTTTAGTTTTTCGTGTCATTATGTCTGTTTCTGCCTCTCACCCTCAGACATTTTAAATAAAGAGAAAGACATGAGAGGGGTCGGGGGGCTCACAGATGGATGTAGCAGCCCAGGGATCAATTAGCATATGGGACACACTTAAACCCGGGCTGACAACGGGAGGCCAATCGATTCAAAGGGGGAGGAATCGAGACTGTCTTTTGCAGGCTGTAGGTGACTATAGATGACTGTGCTTAACAAGATTAACAGTGAGGTGTGTCAGTCTGGTTTCCCACTGAGAGCTGCAATTTGCCTTAATTTGACCTAATTGGAGGGGGTTTATTGTTGCCAGGTTGATGGGAGGGAGAGCGTGGGAAGCAGAGATGCTGTTGGAACTGAGATATGAAATGCTGAGACGTAAAGAGGGTGAAAGATGGAGAGAATGTTGAGGGAAAGAAAGAAAGAGGTTGAGAGAGTGAGGCGGCAGTGGAGGGATGGAGTAAAAAAAAAACAGCACTCACAAATACGCCACACACACCTGGGTTGGATTAGCCCAGGCTAGCAGGGAGGCTGTGTGTTAATGGAGATTTAATAGGCTCTGAAATGACTTACCGCAGTCATACAATGCGCGTGTGTGTGTGTGTGTGCAGACGTGCTTGAATGCAAATCTTTCCATTTTGCTCTCTTTTGACAGTGGACAGTCAGCGATTGAAAAAGCCAACATGCTGAGACAATCATAACAACACAAAATAGATGTTTAATTTCGGTTCATTGACTGTGTTTACACGGTTCCATTGGGAATCTTCACAAGAATGAGGGATGCTGGGATGACTTATCTGCATTTCTCCGTTCTGCTCTCTCCATTCTGACACTGGATTTTTGAGGCTGATAATGTTAGACATGTTCGCTTAGTGTTTCTAGACTATTTCAAAGGGATCTTTTTGCAGTAATGTTGTGTAACATTGAGCCAACATATGTTGTTTGGTGATACCAAAGGCCAAATAGACAGATCAGACTCTTATTCTGTCCTATTTACTACAGCTCTGCCTCTCTGTGTACAGTTTTTTTTTTTGCAATGGCCATCCTCCCATCATTACTGCAATTTAAATATGTCAGACTTTCTATTTTAAGTTTGGAAAGTCTCTGTTTACAGACCAGATTCTATGCCAGGCCATGGGTCACAATGCTATCAAGCCATAATGGCATTTTTTTGGACATAGTTCAGGATTCAGGAGTTGTACTGTGTCTGAATGTGTGCTACTTTCCAAATACAGACTTGCCGTTATCAACAGGGAAGTTAAGTTTTCATGTCTCTCTTATCAAACTCATATCTCATCACAGTTGCTCCCTGCCTGCAAAATCCAATTCACATTTCAACTGCAGCATAAATTAGGAATGAGAAATGTTCAAACTTTGTTTTTGTGAGACAACAATATTTATCATTTTAACAGGTTACTAAGAACGGAGGTGGTTCATGTTCTGATCAACCCATAATGATCATAATCTGTGCAGCAGAGGGAAACAGCACTGATTCTGCTCCCATTTTGCTGTCTTATTTTTCTATGATTTTTCAGTCCAACTCCGCAGACTCTCCTCTTTCTGACTGTGAGGTTCTGTCTGTTGCCACGGCAACACCTCAGTGATGTAAACACGGCACTGACCCTGGCTGTAGGAGTGAGAACAAAGAAAGCATCCCTTTTCGAACGTAAGCATTAAGAGATAGTTTATATGTTCAAAGGCTCTGACGCAGTTGGTGCAAGTTCTCGGCAATGGAAAAAAGCAGACACAAGGAACATTAACTGAAATCATAAATAGATTTGAAAACAGCAATAAAGTCATGGAAAGGTGAAAAACGTCATCTACCTTGAACATCCGTCACACGTTACCTGACTTAATGGCTGCATTATGTTACGTGTAGCAGTGATTGAGAGGGGCACTTACAGGGTGCATTTATATTTTGGAGTTACTCAGCAGCACAAGTTCAGCAGTGACTTCTGTGCTTTATGGGACATAAAATCACCTCAACATTGTTACTTTCCCGCCCATTGTTGGGAAGTTTCAGCAAATGCAACAATGATCTCAACCATCAATGATCAATATTGAACTTCATGGAGGAAACGAAGAAATTAGGGATGATGTATGATGACAGTGACTTCACTGATAGGAAGATTGCAGCAACTCTGGGAAAATGTATTTCAAGCACAGCTGAATCCAAACAGGTGATGTGTAAATATGCTGCAGGATGAAACGGTTACGGAGAAACAGATTCAGATCACTATCAGTTACTGGACTTTGCACAATCTGTCAGCAACTAACCCGCATGTTAAAGGAAAAGAAAGAAGGAAAATGAAAAAGCTACAGTCATTTGTAGTTGTACTAAAAATTAAGAGAGTTTTCACTGAATATCTGCATCAAGAATTTGCTCCACAAACCTACAGGCCTAGTTCATGAGACTTGTTCTACTTTGAATACACTCAGGCTCACACACATACGTATATACACACACACACATGAAGTAGTGTACATGCAGCTACATATCAGCTGGACAGGTAAGAACAGGCAACAAATTATTTCATGCTTAAAATGACCTCACAGAAGTTATAACTAGTGCACAGCAGAGCTTGTGTATGCGTGTGTGCATGTGTGTGTGCGTGTGTGTGTGTGTGTGTGTGTGTGTAGTATGATATGAGGTGGTGGGAGTGTGGGCGGAGCCTACAGGGGAGTCAAGCTTGGATTCCAGCTGCATTCCAGGGAAAGAAAGAGAGATGGGATGGATCTGACAACCCCCACCTCCTGTCTTTCCTCCACTTCTCTCTTCTACTAATTCTACACCTCCGCCCGCAACGCACACAGAAAGACACACACAAACACAGTTTGCCTGGTGAGGCTCATGTTAAACCACATGACAATACTGTCTGAGAAATTAAAACCCTGCTCAAACATAAAACCTTTGTGTGCTGAGAGTGTCTGTGTGTGTCTGAGTGTCTGTGTCTGTGTGTATGTCTGAGTCTGTATGTGTGTGTGTGTGTGTGTGTGTGTGCGTGTGTGTGCTCGCGAAATTCTCAAGTTTATCCTTCTTCTCCAAATTTAGATGTTTCAGTGGTCAAGTCCAAATCAGACAAAGTAAATGTTTAAACTAACTGTGGACAAGTTCTATTGGAAGAGTTCTGTTAGGACAAATTGTTGAAGCAGCTGAACAATTTACAAGTGGAGCACATACCAAAGCATTGCAAGAATAATGGGGAGAAAACCTTGATACTATAAAAGAACAGTGGGATTGTGGCTGTTTTTTTCTGGGGGAGGATGGCTGGCAGGTCAACTTGGTGAAGGAGGAATTTTATCAATGTCGACAAATCTCATGAAAAGGACCAGAACCACAGACGGAGTGATCCACTTGTCAAGTATCTTCTGTGAAGCCAAAGCCAGATAGATCTTATCCTCTTCAGGTTTGTGCAGTGTGCAGTGACATCCACCTGTAGAGAGTCCACCACTGCTGCAGCTCCTGGTCTATTCTCCATATGGATTCGACCAATTTAATCAACAAATCGGCCAGACTTATAGCCACACAAGTACAAAAGCAATGCTACCATTTGTGAACGGAGCATTCCTCGAAGGCCAGTGTGTTTATACTGCAGACTAAATATTTAGAGCATGAGCTGAGGAGAACTGAGGCTGCTCGGCTTGACTTTGATAAAGGTTTGATATGCTCTCGGCCAGGTGACCAACACACTGTAGAGACTGCACACACAGACTGTGTATACAGCTATTTAAACACACTGCAGTGTACATGCAGTTCTGTGCATGCACATGCTGAATATATGAGTAAAAAAATGAATACTGCAAAAAAATCTGGGGAATCCAAATACATGCACACACTCATAAACACAGATGAAGGGGACGTCCAAGCACTGAGCTACACTTGAGCTTGATTTGTATGTGTGCGAGGGTTCAAGTGAGTTCATGATGCAGACGTCGATGAGGCCTGACTCAAGTAACAGCGACAGAGAAAGAGTGAAGATTGTGGGTATTCCTTAAAAAATCCCGTTCTCAAAAGCTAACATAATTGTGTCTTCCCCTTCTGCAAGTGAAAAAGAACAATTGGCACAAGAGATGGGGTGAAAGCCGGGACAGACTGTACCAAAAAATACAATCACTGAAGACACAGAGGAAGGAGAGATGAGTTAAAACACAAAGAGAGAAAAGAAAAGGTGGGGCAGAGAAAGAGATATGACTCCAGGGACGAAGAGGAGAAGAGGGGCAGCAGTTGAGGGAAACATGTCCATCCAACCAAACCCTCAGGTCTTGCACTTGTGAATAATTCCTTATTTTTAAGGGCAGTTTCTCACAGCTCCATTTTTATAAGTAGAGAGATCTATGTCCTGCACTTGTCTGGGAAACACCTGACAACTGAAAATTCATGAGATGAGTTGATTTGCATTGAAAACAAGTGAAAGTGTCGCCAGGATGGGCTGATTATCATAGAAAACAAGGCCAATTCAACGTTACACTCGGCCTCCTGCTTCCATATTTTCCACATTACTGCCTCTCTGCATGGTGCTTTTTGGGGATTTCATTTAAACTGCATTTGCATAAACAATCACACAATTAGAGCAAAGCGCCGACAACACTCAGTAAACTCATTAACATGCAAGCAGGTGACTGGACGTGCACTCACCCATCACACTGTGTGTACATGCAGTCTGTGTCCATAATGGATGAGTGACTGTCTGTGGCAGGAGTCCTCCATGGGATTAGAGCTGCTCCAACTGAAATCCTGCCAAGAATCAAATAAAAATAAATTAATAAATCAATGGAGAAGAAATAAAAATAAATGACCTCTTATTATGTTAACAGTAGTGGGAAACGGGTTCCACTCCAGTAACCATGCCACCAATTTAAAAAGCAAACTCAGCTCAGCTCAGGCCAAGGTAAACCAGTCCAGAAATACTGAGAGGGGCCATCCGTCACTTAAGATAACATATTCTTGTTTGTTGTATACTCCACTCTCTGAGGTTTCAGATCATGGCTGAATTACTGTAGATGGCCACAGGCTACAGCCAGCACACGGTCAGCTCAGCTTAGCACAAAGCATGGAAATAAAGGGGAAACAGGTAGACAGCAAGACACTTGAAAGCCAAAGTATAAAAATGGTAATTTGCTTGATGGGTTATGTGCCAGACTATTATTCAGCTCTGGGTGGTTGCCAAGCAACAAATGAAGGTTCCCAACAAAGAAATAGTCCGTCATACAGGCTAAAATTATGAGGTGATAAAAGGTGACTTTATCTGACTTAATATGTACTTTAGTTAACTGAATTATCAGAAAACATTTGACACACACAAAGCTAGAGCTTGTGGGGCCCCTGGGGGACATTTAACCCTCATTGCCCAGTTGTTAATCAAGTGTGGGGCAAAACTGTTGACTTGGAAACAGGAGAGTTTGTGTGAGTTTAAACTCTCAGAGTCCCAAAGTCAAACACTCGTCATTAAAAGAGTCTTTAAAATGTCCTGGAATGGTCATTAATATCTCATTCACACACACACACAAAAAAAAAGACACTCAAAGTGTTTGGATAAATGTGCAGAGAGAGATGCTGTTCTACAGCTGAACCAAGCCGAGCCAACACACTCACGTCACATCACTCAGTGGACATTTTATTCTATTATTCAAGCTATTCCAAACCCTTCACTCAGGCGTCTCTGGAGATTTACTCACCGCAGAGACTCCTCTACGGCTGCTCCTTTAGTTTACTCAGGAACAGGTCTAAGCCTTCCACATCAGGCAGAACTGTGTCAGCGACAAAAGAGAGGAGACAAAGTGGAGAGTGCTGTGTTGTTGTTGTTTTTCAGAGTGCAAATCACTTGACGTATTATAGCAGCCGTGGAGATGGTGTTTTAAGTACTGTCACCTTCCATTAAAGAGGACTGTGAATCTGCAGGAATGCCTCAGTGTTTTGTTGGGTTTGCATGAAAGAGAAAATCAGTGTGAGCTACGGCATGTTTCACTGTGTTATGCGGATCACTAAATTAAGTTTTCACCCATTTTTTTTCTTTAAAGCACATTTTGCTCCATAGTTTATTTCTGCTCTGTTATTTGATGAGAACATGAGCAGCCTTATGTCTAGACTTAATAACTCAAGTTGGGGGGGTGTTAATATTTTTAAAATATATCTAAGAACTCCAAACACTCCTGTGACATTGTGTCCTGAATGGGAGCTCATGTGAGAGCATCGATCTCACATCACTCTCCCTGTTTCCCATAATGATCTAGACTCTTTTATTGTGGTGCTATGGCAACAAGTAAGGACTATTTGCTTCTTTCCTGCATCGCACAGCATTAAAAAAACAAAACAGACACCAGTGTTTTCTCAACAGTTTAGCTTGACCTGAAGATAATTCTGAATGGCAGGAATGACGGTGGCTTTTATTCAAAACACTAACAAGCAGAATGATGTTTTTTGAAGGATCACAGCCCATTGCTTGGTTTAAAATCAACCATTAGACCACATTAGCGCTCAATATATTCTGTCATGTGCATATACAAACACATGCATACACACACTAACCGAGAAATACACACTTCCTTGTTATTGTGCTGTCCAGCACAGCTGGCAAGCTGAGACACCATGGCAACTGTTGTGGCAGAAAACATTAAGGAGGCGTGGGAGGTGGAGGACAGTGTGTGTATGTGCACGTATTAACATTGAGGAGCTAGAGCTAAAAGACAAGGTATCTGTATGTGAAAAACTGATTTTATTATAAAGGCAACTCAGTCCCACAGGCAGGGAACAAACAGACTGCTGTGTAGGTGAGCTCCATATGAACAATGCTATTGCTCATTACAAATTAACCTGTAAGCCACACAAACACACATAACATGAACTGCACGCAGGGCTGGCTATTGCAAGCCTATTAAAACTATAATGCTATACACACACACAAACAATGGATCATTTCAGATCAAGCTCCAAAACAAGAGACACCGTATCGCACGCCTCCAAAGCACCTGGGTCCTAATGGAAACCCTACCCAGCATCACTCAGGGATTCAGAGTGGGGAAAGCTGCCAGCCAAGCAGTCAGACAAACAAGCTGACAGAGCAGCAGGAAGAAAGATGGATAGATGGGCAGAGGGGTGGAAGGTCAGATCGGCAGATATTTACATGAGCGCAGAGACAGACAGATGAGACCCGGCAGATAAACATACACACAGATGAGTGGAAAGACTGACTTCACTAACAAAGACCTGATCTCTTTTCTTCCTCGGATGGAGGTGACGTCACTAAAAGTCGGGTGATGAAAACACACAGGCTCAGTTCGGTATGCATGCTGACATGAATAACACACTGAAAGTCTGAGAAACACATGCTGGTACTGGATTCCATTTATCTTGTAGGCAGACAATGTTAGCACTCAGACCGGTCCAAAGTCAGATTATATTGATATCAAGATATGGCTGTCTTTCTGTGGGACTCAAGGTGCATGACCTTTTCTGCTTCAGACATGCATTTACATTTGCTACTTTAATCCAGTGTGAGTGGTCACACTATATTTTTAGCTGACAGAGTCAACAATGCTGGTCATAAAGGGGCATGATTCAACTGGAAAAGGGTCAAGAATACAATTACTGGCTGTCAATACTTGGAAAATTGACTAAATATATCAATAAATTCTTCATCTATACTCTAATAAAAGGACCGTTGTTGTGAAAGTGCTTCCTCATGTGGTGCACTTGTGGTAAACGTGTTCAAACCCATTTTTGAAAATGTGTTTCGCACTTCCCTTAAATTCTCTTCTCTGGTCAGGAAAAACAAATGCCAAACCAACTCCAGGAAACGACCGCCAAAAAAGAAACAAAAGCATTTGTATGAGACAATGAATGCTGATGGGATGGCAAGTGGTTCCTCATGTTTGGAGAGCTCAGTGCAACAAAATGAGCTATGGGCAAACAATAGTCAAACTGCATTAAGAAAGCATGCAGAGCTTGCTAAATGATGATGTGAGATTAGTCGTAATGAATATCTGACCAAATGTTCCAAGTACTTTCCTTGTCCTTGACGTTCCATGCCAGCTTCATATGTCATACATACATGTGAATCTCTTGTGTTGAGACACGTCATTCAAGTATGTGCGGTAAGATTAAATTTGTGTGGTGCCTCATTAGGCAAAGCCCAACCTAGTATTGCTTGAGAGCCAATCACACATTCACCTTTAATGCACAGTCATTACGTCTGAGGAACCAAGGAACGTAGTACACAAAGAATCGTATGATATTGATAGCACCAGCACAGTTGTTTGGCTGGTGCAAACCTGCATGTTTCATCTTCACAAGATGGAGAACTGAGGAAACAACCTGCTGTATTCAAGGCTCTTTAACACAGAGATCTTTGTTAGAGACATTAGGTCATTATAATCAAATATTCCACATTAAGAATACAGCTGCTGGGTGTTCCTATATTGCAAGAAAGCTTGAAGTCCTTGCAAACTTTTTAGCCTGCAGCTTAGGTTGCAGCGTTTCCACTGTTCTGCCCTGTCAGTGGCTTTAAGCGTGGTCTACTGGAGGTGGTATGGAGATGAAAGCCATATAGCCACACCGGGCTAGTCACCAAAATTCTTTACTTACATCCCCACCTGCCCCCTCGCTCCCCTCCTCCCTCCATGTCTATTGGCCCTCAGGACAGACTATAGAGATTTAGGACAAGTGGGTTGGGCCGTTGATAGAAGCATCTAGATTGAATCCAGACCCACGCTGTCGTCACATTGTGTGTGTGTGTGTGTGAGAGAAAGAGTTTGTGTCTGTTTGTTCCTCTGAAGAAAAAAACTACTTTTAAAGGCCATCACCGGAGGGAGGCTGTGGCC